>OZ024833.1:64196686-64322601 GCA_964016985.1 Anodontia alba | reverse complement strand
ATGCAGACTTTTTTTCTCTCTCTTGTAATGAATATAATGTTTTAGAGTAATTAATCTTGCACAAGCTACACACACACACATATATATATATATATATATATATATATATATATATATATATTAAACCCTAAAATATGAGCAAAAAGGTCCCTACCACCCATAAAAATCATTTATAAAAAAAGGGGGAACTACCCTTGCAGAATGCTCCCCACCGGGAAGGATTCTGTTTGTGAACGAAAGCGTTCGTTTCGCTCAGTGTCCAGGAAAGACCTGGCAGCAATTCTCCAGCTAGTTGGAGAAATTAACATTGGGTACTTGTCATAGACTTGCTCGCTTTAAATATGCATCGTGTATTAAAATTAAATGGTTTTCGGCATCGTGTATTAAAATTAAATGGTTTTCGTATAGGTAATGATGTAACATTTATCCTCAATATATGCCCTATCAGACACATTATTTCTTAAAAAGAAACTGACTAATAGAACAGGATTGTCTATTTCTATCTGAATATCAGTACCATAAATGTTGGAATGGATCTAATGACACTTTTTTTACGCCTTTCTCATCACAGACGGCCGAACGTTTTACAACGACTATTTATCTCCCTTTATAAAAAACCATTCACTTTATCAGTTTATATGAACAAAATAATAAACACGAATTACTTGTAACACGGTGCTCGAGTGGATTTTTACTATTTTTAAAGGTGACACAGGTCTCATCGTGTGGGTTCGAATCCTTACTTCGGCATTCTATTTTTTATTTTATTTTTTTTTTTAATATCTATATACATACATATTTTATCCTTATTTTGTGTGAGTTTTCATTGTAGTTATTTTTGTTTTGTTTCCGTTAACGTTACAAGCGTGAATATTCTTATTAATAATATCACAGTCTTTGATTGAATTTGAAGAATTTATGAAGAAACAATTGATTACTGATTACTATTCATAGCTAAAGAGTCTAAAGTACACCTCCTTTCCTTGGTATCACAATATTTGTTTCATTGAAAGCGCGCGTGGCTAACTCATTGCACCCAGTGAATCTACAGCACCAAAATTGTAATAGTACGCTGCAGCCTTAATTCGGTAGTTCCCATCGCTGTCCTTCTACATTTATAAGACTAAATCTGTGTATAGAGGTTCAAACATACTAGAATCTTAAACTGTCTATAGCATAGATGCAGGAAGGCATGTATCAAATCGTGATGTCTTAAAGAAGCGTTACAGAATCAGGAAAGCAAAAAAAAAAAAAAAAAAAAAAAAAAAAAAAAAAAAAAAATCTCACAGTCTCGGCGAAAATGTGGTATGTGCAATTTTCTCATGCGCCTATTATTGTTATTATTTGTCGGATCGTAAGATTGCCCTATATGCTCATGCCAAAAGCCATGAGACCTGGACAGGCGTACACTTCCGCACAATATAATCAAGGTTTCTCTGTTTGTCAATATTTTCAGCAATATCAAACCGTTGAATTCGAAGCGAAAGACCTGTTTCGACTGCGTGTGTGCAGCTAATCTTTGCCTTCGTTGTTCGCGTATGCAATAAGACATTTGAAGCCTACCATATGCGTGGTTCAACGGCTTCGGACAGTTACTGCAATACGGCAAATTAAGGCCGGCACGTTTTATAAATTTACCAGTACCAGTTGTTTCTTGTTCACGTAGGTATATGATTCTCATCGCGGTCTCTCAACTTCTGTATTTACCGTAAATATTCAGACACATTAGTGCCTTGTTCTACCTAATCAGATATTTGGACAGAATAGAATTGTTCAGGAAAAACAACTTTCACAGACCATGTTATTATTATTATTATTATTATTATTATTAGAACCAGAGAAAATGCCAATATGTCATATGCTCATAGAGTTGGCACAGGTAACCGTGAGCACGGTCTGGTCAGGTGTTGCTACCTTCTTTTGTTTTCAGTAACTTCCAACAAATCTCTAAATGCACAGAGTAAGACGCTGATTTGACTACGCACACTCTGAGGTGAGGGCTTATGCGCACCTTCGTTCGCCGCCAATGCGAAACGACCCATTTTCGCATATTGCTATTTTATTATAAGCTCAAATAGGTGAAAAAGTTTATATCGTATGCGAACAGGGGAGATTCAGCTCATTGTGCGCAACAAATACTCGAACATACTTAAAAAGTGTACATGCGTCACATACCAATAGTAGAGGCCAAGATCATTCTGCGCATCCGCGTAGTTAGATCATGGTCTTCTCTGTCCGCCAACTTATTTAGTATGTTTTACTGTCTTCAACAATTCTGTCAGCAGACAAAGAAAACAATGATCAGGCTGCGTGGCTGCACAGACGTCTGTGCACGCTTCGGACTTAATAGTAAAGTGTAAAAAGCAGTATATACGGAAATGCACAAAGTAGAAATATGTTCACTATTTAGCTGGTAATAATCAATTTTCTTCTCGACCGGCAGGTGTTCTTTGTGTTTACTTGTGTTTGGATGCGGAGAGTGAAGGGCAGCAATTACAGGCATTAAAAGGAGCACATTCCGAATACATAGTACATACGAATTAGTGTTCAATACTTGACACAACGTATGAGTCTAGTACGTGCTTGTCTACGTCAAACCGATATCTGTTGAATATATCAGGAAGCTAAATAAATCAAATGCTCAATTTCTCTACAGATGTGGCCAGGTTTTCGTTAGAAAATTTATACAGGGAAGGTGATATATGAAAACAAAACGCTAGCGTCTGATTGCTGTAAACGTACATGTAGTCAGATAGTACCGTTGACAGATGGCCATCTTAGTTATTTGTATATATATATATATATATATCCACTTCTCGCTGACACAGCTTAAAAATTTCGAGTCCAGTAAACACTTGGATCGACGACAGCCTATCGGGTGCTATTCATTCCCTCCCATCTCTCTCTCGCTCTCTCTGTCTCTGACTCATTGATTTACACGTCCAGTCCTCTTCATGCTATTTCACACTCGAACTGAGAGATTGAACCACTACGTTACGAGTTCTTGTAATATGTGGCCCTTCTGCTGTCAGTTAAGCCATTCTTTCTTTCTATAGCAAATGCGAAAACATGATTATCATAAGCGTGGTCCAACGACGTCGGATAAGGACTGCAATATAAGGTTAAGACTTGTAAGTTTTATACATTTACCAATACCAAGTTCGTCTGTTTGATTCTTAGTGTTGCACTCTCAAACACTGTTTTGACGGTAAATATTCGGGATTATTATTACCTTATTATATCTATTACGATATTTGGACAAGTCCATAAATTCCAATTAATTACCATTGGATGCGCTCGAAATTACTGGTTTAATGGCAAAGTGTGTAAATCCAGCTCAAATGATTCATTTTAGGAACTATATAATTTGGGTCCACACTGTTTACTCACATGTCAACATGCACATTGTACGCAGATGGTCAAATCAGCGTTTAGTCAAAAGCGGCAAACCAGCGTCCAAAACTACAGGTTGAATTGTAAACTGTGTAGACCCAGATCAAATGGTTCAGTTTAAGAGCTATCTGATCTGGGTTCAAACTGTTTGATCACGTATCAAAATGCACAAGCTACGCACATGGTCAATTCGGCGTTTAGGAAAAAGCAGTCACCCTGCGTCCAAACTACTGGTCTGAATGGCAAACTGTGTAGACCAAGATCAAATGCTTCATTTTAGGAGCTATGTGATCTATGATGTGTTTACTCACGTGTCAATATACACATTCTACGCAGATCGTCAAATCAGTGTTTAGCCGATAGCAGCAAACTGCACTAAAACTACTGGTGTGAATGGAAGACTGCAGACCCAGATCAAATTGTTTATTTTAGAAGCTATGCTATTTGTGTCCGCGCTGTTTGCTTAGGTGTCTTAGGTGTCCAAATGGACATGCTACGCACGTGGTCAGATCAGCGCTTAGTCGAAAGCAGCGACACTGCGTCCAAAACTACTGGTTGAATGGCAAACTGTGTAGACCCAGACCAAATGGTTCCTGTTAGGAGCTATGTGTTCAGGAGCTGCTTTATGTGCTCACGTGTCAATATGCGCATTCCACGCACGTAGTAAAATCAGCGTTTAGTCGAAAGCAGCAAACTAAATATTTGCCCCCTACGCTCCAGTTTCTTGGATTTATAAACACGGTAGAGATATGCAGACTTTTTTTCTCTCTCTTGTAATGAATATAATGTTTTAGAGTAATTAATCTTGCACAAGCTACACACACACACACATATATATATATATATATATATATATATATATATATATTAAACCCTAAAATATGAGCAAAAAGGTCCCTACCACCCATAAAAATCATTTATAAAAAAAGGGGGAACTACCCTTGCAGAATGCTCCCCACCGGGAAGGATTCTGTTTGTGAACGAAAGCGTTCGTTTCGCTCAGTGTCCAGGAAAGACCTTTTTTTTTGTTTTTCATAAATTTATTTCAAATTCCTATTTACAATAAAAACCGGAGGGGTGTAAAAGGCCCCTCACGGCCGACACCTTTTTAATACAATATTGCATCCCTACAAAGACCTATTGCAAACGTTACACATCGAGATTGAAAAAGAATTGTTGAGCAGTAAGATTTCTTAAATATTATTAAGTAAATATTTGATAGAGAACCCTTAGATAGAGAAGAGAAATAACTTGATGAAATTGCACCTTAGATATACACAAAGACGGTATATCATTTAACATAAAGGATGTTTGGTTTACAAATAACCTACCCTTAAAAGGTGTCGTTCTGCGTGTTAGTACTTGAGATTATTTTGCTACGAGATATATGCATATAACAATAATTATAGCAAAATGACAGATATACGTATGTATAAATAAACAAGATTTTCAATTTTTTTCTGTTCCTCTAGAGTACCTGTAATATGGTTAAGTATCCCATATACCATGACTTATATCAGGCACTTTGTTTAAAAAATAACTAACTTATATTTATAGGATAACATGTTAAAACCTTCGATCCTGTCTCGCTGTCTCGTCTGATCGACCGGTCTCAACCGTACGATAAGAGGAGCCAGCCAAACAAAAACTTTGTAATGGACGAAAAGTGATACTATAATTCTTAAGGCATCTCTTACAAGATTCAATCATTGACATGAACGAATGTGATAATAGTCGAAAAATGATCACAATAACTTAGGGTGCACGGTATCCGCGATGTGACGTGTACAATAATTTCGATAATAAACTGTTATACATCCTTCAGGGTTTGCTTGATAACCGTACTTAGCCGAGATTGAAACACCAACCGTTGACCCCAGCCAGCCCTGCTTCGGCCCCTCCGGTCGGAAAATGTCCCAGGCTCTTACCCAATTGTGCTAATCATATAAGAGACTGACACGTTCAAACGACCAGACCCGCAACAATACTAGCCTGAGAGTAAGCGATATAAGATCATAATACAGGAAGTATGACGTTCTTAAAAGATCTATCGATATAAAACACGCATAGGGTTCGTAAGAGGAACAGAAATAAACAATCGCACATCGGGAGGTGGGAAAATATGATTCCTCAGCCCCCAGATGAGAGAATGTTATTATATTTATGCCTAATTACCGTAATAGTGTAAACCCAAATATAAACTAGATATTCGTAGCAACATAAGAGCTCACATATGGATATGGTTAGTATGATAGCATATATTTCAATCTTCTGACTTCAGACCGCCCAGCAGTCTGAAAAAGGAAAAATACTTTAGAACCTAATACATACAAAATATACATATGTTACTGTTAAAAATGAAGAATATTTCATTTCATTTATCTGCGGCTAAGTAGGTATAACTTGTTTTTCCCTATAATAATCAATATCAGTTAAAGGGTTAAACGTAATTTTATTTTCAACTAATTGTAATGAACAAAAACCGAAAGAGCACCACGTATTGATAAACTCTTCTAGTGGCATTCTTTCTCTATCTATGTAGATTCTCATTTTCAGTTTATTCAAAAATTTCGAAATGATCTGAAATACAGTAACAGTTTTTATTTCATGCTTCGCTAGGTTTCTACAAGTCCAAATAATGTGTCTAGATTCCGACAGAATAATTAATGCTAATTGTTTTTCGTATTTTCCAAGAGAAGGTAACACAAAATATCTAAAACTTTTTTCAGAGAGGCAAATTTGATTTCTAGAGATTTTTCTTAATAGACATAACACTATTTTATTTAGAGGTGAAACAAGAGAACATTCGAGAAAAAGGTGCCTAACTGTTTCTATTTTATTGCAAAATGGGCATAGTTTATTATTTGAAATACGTTTTTCAAAAAGGTAATAATTAACGTATATAACATCATGACATAATCTCCAGAAAGTATTTCGGACATCAGGGTCAATACATGGTGAATACATATTTCGCCAAACAGGTTTAAAATTAATTGTGGGGCATAACCTCTCTATCTTGGGAGAAATAGTTTCGCCACTTAATAAAATTTTATAAAACATTTTTGTATTTAAAGTATTAAATGAGATATCAGGATGTATGCCAAATAATTTGTCAAAAGTTAATATGCATTGTTTATAGAATATGGGAATGTGTTCACTGTGTGGAAAACTATTACTTGAAAGCGATGGATTTAATTTTCTCAGATGCATACCTATCCAATATTTAGCAAAATAAGTCCAGTTTGCGTTATGATTATTGACCAGCTTTTGTAAATGCGCAAGGTATAATGATTCACACTTGAGTTTCAGATAAGGAATATTTAATCCACCCTGGTTAAAGTTCAGATATAATGTTTTCCTAGCTACAGGTTCGTAAGCAGAGTTCCAAATAAATCTAAAAAACTTTCTTTGCAGTAGTCTTTCATAATGGGAAGGTAAAATGTTTGCATTTGCATAGTATAAAAGTTTGCTCAAACAAAGAGAATTCAAAACATTTGACTTGCCTTTAAAGGAAAGATGTCTCAAAGTCCAAAGATTGAGTGTCCTATCAAATTTAAGGAAGATGTTAGACCATACATCATCTTGACTAAAGTGACTTCCGAAATAATAACCCAATATTTTATTATATTTTATCCAGCTTATGCCAAAGGGGTGATCAGATCTATTTTTCCATTTACCAAGGTATAGACCTTTTGATTTATCATAATTAATTTTTGCACCTGAGATTTTTCCAAACATTTTGACCCAGTAGAAATATTTCTGGGCAGAAGAGTCATTCGTCAATATTGCAGTACTGTCATCAGCATACATACTTAGTTTCACTTCCAAATTCGAACCAGGCAATTTTAAGCCTTTTATTTCGTCCAAGGTTCTGATCTTATGCGCGAAAGGTTCAAAACATATGACATACAAAAGCATTGATAACGAACAGCCTTGCCTTACGCCTCGTTTTATGGGGAAAGGGTCCGATATGTGATTATTTATTATAACTGAGGAAGATATGTCATTGTACAAGAGCTTGATCCATCTCAAAAATCTTTCGTTAAATCCAAAGGCAGTCAAAGTGTCAAACATATACGATCTAGATACTCTATCGAAGGCTTTTTCCTGATCAAGACAGATAAAACAAGCAGACAATTTTTTCTGATCTATATAGTCAATCACATTTCGAAGAAGATGAAGGTTATCAAAAATGGAACGACCTTTGACTGAACAGGTTTGATCTATGCCAATAATTTTTGGTAAAACTTTTCCAAGTCGAATAGTTATGATTTTTGATATAATCTTGTAGTCTACATTCAGAAGAGATATAGGTCTGTAACATTTCATGTCATCAGCCTTAGTTACATCTTTGCAAATTAATGTTATATATGACAATTTCTGTGTATCAGACAATTCCCCAGTTTCATAAGCTAAGTTAATAATGTTGCATAGAACATCACCAAAAAGATGAAAGAATTTCAAGTAGAAGGCGCTAGATAATCCATCACTGCCAGGTGACTTATTGGGTTTCATTTCTTTTAATGCTTGTAAAATTTCATGTTTTTCAATTTTCTTTTCCAGGAGGACATTATCGGAAGTATCAATATGGGGGAGACCATTTAAAAATATAGTGTTGAGAGAAGGGTCAACAGGTTCATCACTATATAATTTTTTATAATACGTCTTAAAACAGGTAAGTATGTCTTTAGATGCTGTATATGTGTGATTGTTTTGATTAATTGATTTGATTATTTTATTTCTTGATAATGATGCCTCTTTATGAAAAAAATAGTGAGTTGGATTTTCATTGGTATCTAGAATATTAGCTTTGCTTCGAATAACAGAACCTTTCAATATTTTATTTTCAATTTCTTTCACCTTTAATTTGATTTCATTGTATTTATGCAAATCCGATTCTTCTTTCATTTCTAAATTAACAAATTGTTTTTTTAAGTATTTTAGGTCACCGTATTGCTTTCTATTTTTCTGTTTACTATAATCAATACAAAAAAGTTTTATCTGCTCTTTTATTTTATCCCACCATTTTAGCGTTATTGAGTCCGTACGTGATATTAATTTCCAAAAATATTCAAAAGAAGATAAGAAGTCACTGTCATTCAATACATCATCATTTAATTTCCAATATGATTTGCCAATATGTATACCACTATCTGACGCTAAGTTCATTACAATGTAATTATGATCCGAACATGCACAGGGTAAGGTCTCAAAACTAGCAACAGATTTCTTTATCAGAGTAGAAATATAAAATCTATCCAATCTTGTTCCCACATTTGATCGCATCCAAGTTACAGACCTTTTAAGCGGGTATAGATATCTGAAACAGTCTGATAAATGAAGTTTTTCCAGAATAGTTTTAAAAGTTTTTGAGCCAGTGGTACCTTTCGCTAAATTCCCTCCAATTTTATCTAAATTTGGATCAAGAATAAAATTAAAGTCGCCTCCAAGAATAATATTTTTTGCTCCAGATAAATACTGAGAGAAGGTACTTAAAAACTCCAATCTTTCGGACGTGTCTGTAGGAAAGTAAGCATTAATAAGCCTAAAGTTTGAAAATCCATCAGCGGCAAAGTCTAGACGAATAACTCTGCCTAGCAGATCCAGATGAAAGTTTTCGATACGAATATTTTCATTTATCAGAAGTACAGCAACGCCACACGATTTAGCTTTACCAAAGTTCCATATGATTCTGTTGTTTAATCCCAAGGTATTCTCGATAGCCTTTGCCAAATAATTATTATCTACAAAAGTTTCTTGCAAAAATAAAATATCCACTTTATTTTCTTTCACAAATTGTTTTATCATAAACTGCTTATGTTTGGATCTAAATCCATTTATGTTGATACTACTTATTTTCAAAGTCATAATAATAATAATAATAATAATAATAATAATAATAGCAGTTCAGGTAATTATTATTGTTGTTAGCATAGCTAACACTATTAACAGTGACACCGTTAATCGACAGACTGTTAATAGCATATGTACGACTATTAACAGTGACACCGTTAATCGACAGACTATTAATAGCATATGTACGACGACAGTGCATATAGTAGCTCTCGCACCGCAGATCCATTTTCAATATACCTGTATTTTCTGAACTAAAAGCGTCTGCTTTCCGATAAATTACACCTAGGTAGAAATTAATTGTAGCGAACTGAAGAAATAGTAAAATCGATATTCTAAATAGACATACAGGTAAACAAGTAGAGGTCAGAGGTGAAATATAAATACAGTTCATATAGATAATCAGAAGGTAGAACGTATAGCGATGAGTATTATGTAATAGTGAAATAAACTCATCAAGATCCGCGGGGTTTCGGTCAATGTATATAGGAATAGGAATGTATATTGAAGTATATGGAGAAAAGGGGGTGTTCGTATAAGAATGATTTATATATACACTAATGAACATAATATTTTTGTAAATAGAGTATATACATACAAAAAAATATAAATACTCATGAAAATTAATGTACCAGGCAATAAATGAAAGGTTTATTGCCATATATGCAAGGCCGATAATCCATCTCATAATCGATAAACCGTTCCGGGTCCGGGTAAGGAAATTGGTGTAAGCAAAATCATGTTCCATATCTCGCAGTCCGTAAGCCATTCCGTGTCATATTTTGTTGGTTTACTGATCCTGAGAAAGATCATCTCCCTCCATCAAATCAGATATACCCATAATGGGGGAGAAGGAGTTCATCAAGGGGGTTCCCTCCTCCGATAACGACCTCGCCTTCGCCGTTTTATTTGGCGTGATGAAGTCATCATCGAAGGAGTCCCTGCCCCTCTTTGAACTCCCGTTCCCCTCGGACATCTCCGTATCTGCAACTTCCTCTCTCTGATCTGGCATCTCATCTTCCTCCACATTCTGCCGTTGGTCCTCCGGCATACCATTCCCTATCGCACGGTCTCCGGTCCCCGCGTCACGGGGTTCAGTGGCATCCACCTGCCCCTGTGGCACGGGGGCTGTCACTACCGGGGACCCCAGCGACTGAGAGGCAACCGGACGACCAACTGGCATATCAGAGGGGCCTGGGCCTGCTGTAATTCTAGCAAAAGACCTCCTGTCTTCACAGTCCCGTCTTACATGGCCGACTTCCCGACATTTTAAACACAAGGGAGACCTTCCTCTCATAGTTATTAAAATGGACTGACCGCTTGAAAATGTAACCAAATGGGGGATTTTCTGCTTCGTTACCTCATCTGTCTTGATGGTAACCTCCCTCATCCCATTCATAGCTACAAGGTTGGCATGCGAGGACTTACACATGCGAATATCCAGAATCTCTCCGTACTCACATAGTATAGCTTTGAGTAGACGGTTGTCATAGTAAAGGGGCAACCAATGAACCCTGAGTGTAACAATTTGCTCCGCCATACTTATGACATTTAACTTAACTTTGGAATTTCCAATGACTTTTTTGTCCCTCAAGGAGTTCACAGTTCCTTCATTTGACAAAAACAAGGAAAAGCTATAATCATTAGCACTGACCTTGTAAAGTCCCAAAATATCTTCTGGACGAACACCTTCTTTCTCCAGTATCAGGAAAAGATCATTGTAACTGATGGTGTCAAGTCCTTGAGGAACCAGTTTCACTGTTAGCTGCAACTGCTTCTCATCTATGAAGTTTGCCTCAATACCATCAAATCTAACAATTGGATTAGACATTTCTGAAATGAAACAGAAAACTCTGTTAGATATGCTATATTGACAGTAACTCTCCAGCTAGTTGGAGAAATTAACATTGGGTACTTGTCATAGACTTGCTCGCTTTAAATATGCATCGTGTATTAAAATTAAATGGTTTTCGGCATCGTGTATTAAAATTAAATGGTTTTCGTATAGGTAATGATGTAACATTTATCCTCAATATATGCCCTATCAGACACATTATTTCTTAAAAAGAAACTGACTAATAGAACAGGATTGTCTATTTCTATCTGAATATCAGTACCATAAATGTTGGAATGGATCTAATGACACTTTTTTTACGCCTTTCTCATCACAGACGGCCGAACGTTTTACAACGACTATTTATCTCCCTTTATAAAAAACCATTCACTTTATCAGTTTATATGAACAAAATAATAAACACGAATTACTTGTAACACGGTGCTCGAGTGGATTTTTACTATTTTTAAAGGTGACACAGGTCTCATCGTGTGGGTTCGAATCCTTACTTCGGCATTCTATTTTTTATTTTTTTTTTTTTTTTAATATCTATATACATACATATTTTATCCTTATTTTGTGTGAGTTTTCATTGTAGTTATTTTTGTTTTGTTTCCGTTAACGTTACAAGCGTGAATATTCTTATTAATAATATCACAGTCTTTGATTGAATTTGAAGAATTTATGAAGAAACAATTGATTACTGATTACTATTCATAGCTAAAGAGTCTAAAGTACACCTCCTTTCCTTGGTATCACAATATTTGTTTCATTGAAAGCGCGCGTGGCTAACTCATTGCACCCAGTGAATCTACAGCACCAAAATTGTAATAGTACGCTGCAGCCTTAATTCGGTAGTTCCCATCGCTGTCCTTCTACATTTATAAGACTAAATCTGTGTATAGAGGTTCAAACATACTAGAATCTTAAACTGTCTATAGCATAGATGCAGGAAGGCATGTATCAAATCGTGATGTCTTAAAGAAGCGTTACAGAATCAGGAAAGCAAAAAAAAAAAAAAAAAAAAAAAAAAAAAAAAAAAAAAAAAAATCTCACAGTCTCGGCGAAAATGTGGTATGTGCAATTTTCTCATGCGCCTATTATTGTTATTATTTGTCGGATCGTAAGATTGCCCTATATGCTCATGCCAAAAGCCATGAGACCTGGACAGGCGTACACTTCCGCACAATATAATCAAGGTTTCTCTGTTTGTCAATATTTTCAGCAATATCAAACCGTTGAATTCGAAGCGAAAGACCTGTTTCGACTGCGTGTGTGCAGCTAATCTTTGCCTTCGTTGTTCGCGTATGCAATAAGACATTTGAAGCCTACCATATGCGTGGTTCAACGGCTTCGGACAGTTACTGCAATACGGCAAATTAAGGCCGGCACGTTTTATAAATTTACCAGTACCAGTTGTTTCTTGTTCACGTAGGTATATGATTCTCATCGCGGTCTCTCAACTTCTGTATTTACCGTAAATATTCAGACACATTAGTGCCTTGTTCTACCTAATCAGATATTTGGACAGAATAGAATTGTTCAGGAAAAACAACTTTCACAGACCATGTTATTATTATTATTATTATTATTATTATTAGAACCAGAGAAAATGCCAATATGTCATATGCTCATAGAGTTGGCACAGGTAACCGTGAGCACGGTCTGGTCAGGTGTTGCTACCTTCTTTTGTTTTCAGTAACTTCCAACAAATCTCTAAATGCACAGAGTAAGACGCTGATTTGACTACGCACACTCTGAGGTGAGGGCTTATGCGCACCTTCGTTCGCCGCCAATGCGAAACGACCCATTTTCGCATATTGCTATTTTATTATAAGCTCAAATAGGTGAAAAAGTTTATATCGTATGCGAACAGGGGAGATTCAGCTCATTGTGCGCAACAAATACTCGAACATACTTAAAAAGTGTACATGCGTCACATACCAATAGTAGAGGCCAAGATCATTCTGCGCATCCGCGTAGTTAGATCATGGTCTTCTCTGTCCGCCAACTTATTTAGTATGTTTTACTGTCTTCAACAATTCTGTCAGCAGACAAAGAAAACAATGATCAGGCTGCGTGGCTGCACAGACGTCTGTGCACGCTTCGGACTTAATAGTAAAGTGTAAAAAGCAGTATATACGGAAATGCACAAAGTAGAAATATGTTCACTATTTAGCTGGTAATAATCAATTTTCTTCTCGACCGGCAGGTGTTCTTTGTGTTTACTTGTGTTTGGATGCGGAGAGTGAAGGGCAGCAATTACAGGCATTAAAAGGAGCACATTCCGAATACATAGTACATACGAATTAGTGTTCAATACTTGACACAACGTATGAGTCTAGTACGTGCTTGTCTACGTCAAACCGATATCTGTTGAATATATCAGGAAGCTAAATAAATCAAATGCTCAATTTCTCTACAGATGTGGCCAGGTTTTCGTTAGAAAATTTATACAGGGAAGGTGATATATGAAAACAAAACGCTAGCGTCTGATTGCTGTAAACGTACATGTAGTCAGATAGTACCGTTGACAGATGGCCATCTTAGTTATTTGTATATATATATATATATATATCCACTTCTCGCTGACACAGCTTAAAAATTTCGAGTCCAGTAAACACTTGGATCGACGACAGCCTATCGGGTGCTATTCATTCCCTCCCATCTCTCTCTCGCTCTCTCTGTCTCTGACTCATTGATTTACACGTCCAGTCCTCTTCATGCTATTTCACACTCGAACTGAGAGATTGAACCACTACGTTACGAGTTCTTGTAATATGTGGCCCTTCTGCTGTCAGTTAAGCCATTCTTTCTTTCTATAGCAAATGCGAAAACATGATTATCATAAGCGTGGTCCAACGACGTCGGATAAGGACTGCAATATAAGGTTAAGACTTGTAAGTTTTATACATTTACCAATACCAAGTTCGTCTGTTTGATTCTTAGTGTTGCACTCTCAAACACTGTTTTGACGGTAAATATTCGGGATTATTATTACCTTATTATATCTATTACGATATTTGGACAAGTCCATAAATTCCAATTAATTACCATTGGATGCGCTCGAAATTACTGGTTTAATGGCAAAGTGTGTAAATCCAGCTCAAATGATTCATTTTAGGAACTATATAATTTGGGTCCACACTGTTTACTCACATGTCAACATGCACATTGTACGCAGATGGTCAAATCAGCGTTTAGTCAAAAGCGGCAAACCAGCGTCCAAAACTACAGGTTGAATTGTAAACTGTGTAGACCCAGATCAAATGGTTCAGTTTAAGAGCTATCTGATCTGGGTTCAAACTGTTTGATCACGTATCAAAATGCACAAGCTACGCACATGGTCAATTCGGCGTTTAGGAAAAAGCAGTCACCCTGCGTCCAAACTACTGGTCTGAATGGCAAACTGTGTAGACCAAGATCAAATGCTTCATTTTAGGAGCTATGTGATCTATGATGTGTTTACTCACGTGTCAATATACACATTCTACGCAGATCGTCAAATCAGTGTTTAGCCGATAGCAGCAAACTGCACTAAAACTACTGGTGTGAATGGAAGACTGCAGACCCAGATCAAATTGTTTATTTTAGAAGCTATGCTATTTGTGTCCGCGCTGTTTGCTTAGGTGTCTTAGGTGTCCAAATGGACATGCTACGCACGTGGTCAGATCAGCGCTTAGTCGAAAGCAGCGACACTGCGTCCAAAACTACTGGTTGAATGGCAAACTGTGTAGACCCAGACCAAATGGTTCCTGTTAGGAGCTATGTGTTCAGGAGCTGCTTTATGTGCTCACGTGTCAATATGCGCATTCCACGCACGTAGTAAAATCAGCGTTTAGTCGAAAGCAGCAAACTAAATATTTGCCCCCTACGCTCCAGTTTCTTGGATTTATAAACACGGTAGAGATATGCAGACTTTTTTTCTCTCTCTTGTAATGAATATAATGTTTTAGAGTAATTAATCTTGCACAAGCTACACACACACATATATATATATATATATATATATATATATATATATATATATATATTAAACCCTAAAATATGAGCAAAAAGGTCCCTACCACCCATAAAAATCATTTATAAAAAAAGGGGGAACTACCCTTGCAGAATGCTCCCCACCGGGAAGGATTCTGTTTGTGAACGAAAGCGTTCGTTTCGCTCAGTGTCCAGGAAAGACCTGGCAGCAATTCTCCAGCTAGTTGGAGAAATTAACATTGGGTACTTGTCATAGACTTGCTCGCTTTAAATATGCATCGTGTATTAAAATTAAATGGTTTTCGGCATCGTGTATTAAAATTAAATGGTTTTCGTATAGGTAATGATGTAACATTTATCCTCAATATATGCCCTATCAGACACATTATTTCTTAAAAAGAAACTGACTAATAGAACAGGATTGTCTATTTCTATCTGAATATCAGTACCATAAATGTTGGAATGGATCTAATGACACTTTTTTTACGCCTTTCTCATCACAGACGGCCGAACGTTTTACAACGACTATTTATCTCCCTTTATAAAAAACCATTCACTTTATCAGTTTATATGAACAAAATAATAAACACGAATTACTTGTAACACGGTGCTCGAGTGGATTTTTACTATTTTTAAAGGTGACACAGGTCTCATCGTGTGGGTTCGAATCCTTACTTCGGCATTCTATTTTTTATTTTATTTTTTTTTTTAATATCTATATACATACATATTTTATCCTTATTTTGTGTGAGTTTTCATTGTAGTTATTTTTGTTTTGTTTCCGTTAACGTTACAAGCGTGAATATTCTTATTAATAATATCACAGTCTTTGATTGAATTTGAAGAATTTATGAAGAAACAATTGATTACTGATTACTATTCATAGCTAAAGAGTCTAAAGTACACCTCCTTTCCTTGGTATCACAATATTTGTTTCATTGAAAGCGCGCGTGGCTAACTCATTGCACCCAGTGAATCTACAGCACCAAAATTGTAATAGTACGCTGCAGCCTTAATTCGGTAGTTCCCATCGCTGTCCTTCTACATTTATAAGACTAAATCTGTGTATAGAGGTTCAAACATACTAGAATCTTAAACTGTCTATAGCATAGATGCAGGAAGGCATGTATCAAATCGTGATGTCTTAAAGAAGCGTTACAGAATCAGGAAAGCAAAAAAAAAAAAAAAAAAAAAAAAAAAAAAAAAAATCTCACAGTCTCGGCGAAAATGTGGTATGTGCAATTTTCTCATGCGCCTATTATTGTTATTATTTGTCGGATCGTAAGATTGCCCTATATGCTCATGCCAAAAGCCATGAGACCTGGACAGGCGTACACTTCCGCACAATATAATCAAGGTTTCTCTGTTTGTCAATATTTTCAGCAATATCAAACCGTTGAATTCGAAGCGAAAGACCTGTTTCGACTGCGTGTGTGCAGCTAATCTTTGCCTTCGTTGTTCGCGTATGCAATAAGACATTTGAAGCCTACCATATGCGTGGTTCAACGGCTTCGGACAGTTACTGCAATACGGCAAATTAAGGCCGGCACGTTTTATAAATTTACCAGTACCAGTTGTTTCTTGTTCACGTAGGTATATGATTCTCATCGCGGTCTCTCAACTTCTGTATTTACCGTAAATATTCAGACACATTAGTGCCTTGTTCTACCTAATCAGATATTTGGACAGAATAGAATTGTTCAGGAAAAACAACTTTCACAGACCATGTTATTATTATTATTATTATTATTATTATTAGAACCAGAGAAAATGCCAATATGTCATATGCTCATAGAGTTGGCACAGGTAACCGTGAGCACGGTCTGGTCAGGTGTTGCTACCTTCTTTTGTTTTCAGTAACTTCCAACAAATCTCTAAATGCACAGAGTAAGACGCTGATTTGACTACGCACACTCTGAGGTGAGGGCTTATGCGCACCTTCGTTCGCCGCCAATGCGAAACGACCCATTTTCGCATATTGCTATTTTATTATAAGCTCAAATAGGTGAAAAAGTTTATATCGTATGCGAACAGGGGAGATTCAGCTCATTGTGCGCAACAAATACTCGAACATACTTAAAAAGTGTACATGCGTCACATACCAATAGTAGAGGCCAAGATCATTCTGCGCATCCGCGTAGTTAGATCATGGTCTTCTCTGTCCGCCAACTTATTTAGTATGTTTTACTGTCTTCAACAATTCTGTCAGCAGACAAAGAAAACAATGATCAGGCTGCGTGGCTGCACAGACGTCTGTGCACGCTTCGGACTTAATAGTAAAGTGTAAAAAGCAGTATATACGGAAATGCACAAAGTAGAAATATGTTCACTATTTAGCTGGTAATAATCATTTTTCTTCTCGACCGGCAGGTGTTCTTTGTGTTTACTTGTGTTTGGATGCGGAGAGTGAAGGGCAGCAATTACAGGCATTAAAAGGAGCACATTCCGAATACATAGTACATACGAATTAGTGTTCAATACTTGACACAACGTATGAGTCTAGTACGTGCTTGTCTACGTCAAACCGATATCTGTTGAATATATCAGGAAGCTAAATAAATCAAATGCTCAATTTCTCTACAGATGTGGCCAGGTTTTCGTTAGAAAATTTATACAGGGAAGGTGATATATGAAAACAAAACGCTAGCGTCTGATTGCTGTAAACGTACATGTAGTCAGATAGTACCGTTGACAGATGGCCATCTTAGTTATTTGTATATATATATATATATATATATATCCACTTCTCGCTGACACAGCTTAAAAATTTCGAGTCCAGTAAACACTTGGATCGACGACAGCCTATCGGGTGCTATTCATTCCCTCCCATCTCTCTCTCGCTCTCTCTGTCTCTGACTCATTGATTTACACGTCCAGTCCTCTTCATGCTATTTCACACTCGAACTGAGAGATTGAACCACTACGTTACGAGTTCTTGTAATATGTGGCCCTTCTGCTGTCAGTTAAGCCATTCTTTCTTTCTATAGCAAATGCGAAAACATGATTATCATAAGCGTGGTCCAACGACGTCGGATAAGGACTGCAATATAAGGTTAAGACTTGTAAGTTTTATACATTTACCAATACCAAGTTCGTCTGTTTGATTCTTAGTGTTGCACTCTCAAACACTGTTTTGACGGTAAATATTCGGGATTATTATTACCTTATTATATCTATTACGATATTTGGACAAGTCCATAAATTCCAATTAATTACCATTGGATGCGCTCGAAATTACTGGTTTAATGGCAAAGTGTGTAAATCCAGCTCAAATGATTCATTTTAGGAACTATATAATTTGGGTCCACACTGTTTACTCACATGTCAACATGCACATTGTACGCAGATGGTCAAATCAGCGTTTAGTCAAAAGCGGCAAACCAGCGTCCAAAACTACAGGTTGAATTGTAAACTGTGTAGACCCAGATCAAATGGTTCAGTTTAAGAGCTATCTGATCTGGGTTCAAACTGTTTGATCACGTATCAAAATGCACAAGCTACGCACATGGTCAATTCGGCGTTTAGGAAAAAGCAGTCACCCTGCGTCCAAACTACTGGTCTGAATGGCAAACTGTGTAGACCAAGATCAAATGCTTCATTTTAGGAGCTATGTGATCTATGATGTGTTTACTCACGTGTCAATATACACATTCTACGCAGATCGTCAAATCAGTGTTTAGCCGATAGCAGCAAACTGCACTAAAACTACTGGTGTGAATGGAAGACTGCAGACCCAGATCAAATTGTTTATTTTAGAAGCTATGCTATTTGTGTCCGCGCTGTTTGCTTAGGTGTCTTAGGTGTCCAAATGGACATGCTACGCACGTGGTCAGATCAGCGCTTAGTCGAAAGCAGCGACACTGCGTCCAAAACTACTGGTTGAATGGCAAACTGTGTAGACCCAGACCAAATGGTTCCTGTTAGGAGCTATGTGTTCAGGAGCTGCTTTATGTGCTCACGTGTCAATATGCGCATTCCACGCACGTAGTAAAATCAGCGTTTAGTCGAAAGCAGCAAACTAAATATTTGCCCCCTACGCTCCAGTTTCTTGGATTTATAAACACGGTAGAGATATGCAGACTTTTTTTCTCTCTCTTGTAATGAATATAATGTTTTAGAGTAATTAATCTTGCACAAGCTACACACATATATATATATATATATATATATATATATATATATATATATTAAACCCTAAAATATGAGCAAAAAGGTCCCTACCACCCATAAAAATCATTTATAAAAAAAGGGGGAACTACCCTTGCAGAATGCTCCCCACCGGGAAGGATTCTGTTTGTGAACGAAAGCGTTCGTTTCGCTCAGTGTCCAGGAAAGACCTGGCAGCAATTCTCCAGCTAGTTGGAGAAATTAACATTGGGTACTTGTCATAGACTTGCTCGCTTTAAATATGCATCGTGTATTAAAATTAAATGGTTTTCGGCATCGTGTATTAAAATTAAATGGTTTTCGTATAGGTAATGATGTAACATTTATCCTCAATATATGCCCTATCAGACACATTATTTCTTAAAAAGAAACTGACTAATAGAACAGGATTGTCTATTTCTATCTGAATATCAGTACCATAAATGTTGGAATGGATCTAATGACACTTTTTTTACGCCTTTCTCATCACAGACGGCCGAACGTTTTACAACGACTATTTATCTCCCTTTATAAAAAACCATTCACTTTATCAGTTTATATGAACAAAATAATAAACACGAATTACTTGTAACACGGTGCTCGAGTGGATTTTTACTATTTTTAAAGGTGACACAGGTCTCATCGTGTGGGTTCGAATCCTTACTTCGGCATTCTATTTTTTATTTTTTTTTTTTTTTTAATATCTATATACATACATATTTTATCCTTATTTTGTGTGAGTTTTCATTGTAGTTATTTTTGTTTTGTTTCCGTTAACGTTACAAGCGTGAATATTCTTATTAATAATATCACAGTCTTTGATTGAATTTGAAGAATTTATGAAGAAACAATTGATTACTGATTACTATTCATAGCTAAAGAGTCTAAAGTACACCTCCTTTCCTTGGTATCACAATATTTGTTTCATTGAAAGCGCGCGTGGCTAACTCATTGCACCCAGTGAATCTACAGCACCAAAATTGTAATAGTACGCTGCAGCCTTAATTCGGTAGTTCCCATCGCTGTCCTTCTACATTTATAAGACTAAATCTGTGTATAGAGGTTCAAACATACTAGAATCTTAAACTGTCTATAGCATAGATGCAGGAAGGCATGTATCAAATCGTGATGTCTTAAAGAAGCGTTACAGAATCAGGAAAGCAAAAAAAAAAAAAAAAAAAAAAAAAAAAAAAAAAAAAAAAAAATCTCACAGTCTCGGCGAAAATGTGGTATGTGCAATTTTCTCATGCGCCTATTATTGTTATTATTTGTCGGATCGTAAGATTGCCCTATATGCTCATGCCAAAAGCCATGAGACCTGGACAGGCGTACACTTCCGCACAATATAATCAAGGTTTCTCTGTTTGTCAATATTTTCAGCAATATCAAACCGTTGAATTCGAAGCGAAAGACCTGTTTCGACTGCGTGTGTGCAGCTAATCTTTGCCTTCGTTGTTCGCGTATGCAATAAGACATTTGAAGCCTACCATATGCGTGGTTCAACGGCTTCGGACAGTTACTGCAATACGGCAAATTAAGGCCGGCACGTTTTATAAATTTACCAGTACCAGTTGTTTCTTGTTCACGTAGGTATATGATTCTCATCGCGGTCTCTCAACTTCTGTATTTACCGTAAATATTCAGACACATTAGTGCCTTGTTCTACCTAATCAGATATTTGGACAGAATAGAATTGTTCAGGAAAAACAACTTTCACAGACCATGTTATTATTATTATTATTATTATTATTATTAGAACCAGAGAAAATGCCAATATGTCATATGCTCATAGAGTTGGCACAGGTAACCGTGAGCACGGTCTGGTCAGGTGTTGCTACCTTCTTTTGTTTTCAGTAACTTCCAACAAATCTCTAAATGCACAGAGTAAGACGCTGATTTGACTACGCACACTCTGAGGTGAGGGCTTATGCGCACCTTCGTTCGCCGCCAATGCGAAACGACCCATTTTCGCATATTGCTATTTTATTATAAGCTCAAATAGGTGAAAAAGTTTATATCGTATGCGAACAGGGGAGATTCAGCTCATTGTGCGCAACAAATACTCGAACATACTTAAAAAGTGTACATGCGTCACATACCAATAGTAGAGGCCAAGATCATTCTGCGCATCCGCGTAGTTAGATCATGGTCTTCTCTGTCCGCCAACTTATTTAGTATGTTTTACTGTCTTCAACAATTCTGTCAGCAGACAAAGAAAACAATGATCAGGCTGCGTGGCTGCACAGACGTCTGTGCACGCTTCGGACTTAATAGTAAAGTGTAAAAAGCAGTATATACGGAAATGCACAAAGTAGAAATATGTTCACTATTTAGCTGGTAATAATCAATTTTCTTCTCGACCGGCAGGTGTTCTTTGTGTTTACTTGTGTTTGGATGCGGAGAGTGAAGGGCAGCAATTACAGGCATTAAAAGGAGCACATTCCGAATACATAGTACATACGAATTAGTGTTCAATACTTGACACAACGTATGAGTCTAGTACGTGCTTGTCTACGTCAAACCGATATCTGTTGAATATATCAGGAAGCTAAATAAATCAAATGCTCAATTTCTCTACAGATGTGGCCAGGTTTTCGTTAGAAAATTTATACAGGGAAGGTGATATATGAAAACAAAACGCTAGCGTCTGATTGCTGTAAACGTACATGTAGTCAGATAGTACCGTTGACAGATGGCCATCTTAGTTATTTGTATATATATATATATATATATATCCACTTCTCGCTGACACAGCTTAAAAATTTCGAGTCCAGTAAACACTTGGATCGACGACAGCCTATCGGGTGCTATTCATTCCCTCCCATCTCTCTCTCGCTCTCTCTGTCTCTGACTCATTGATTTACACGTCCAGTCCTCTTCATGCTATTTCACACTCGAACTGAGAGATTGAACCACTACGTTACGAGTTCTTGTAATATGTGGCCCTTCTGCTGTCAGTTAAGCCATTCTTTCTTTCTATAGCAAATGCGAAAACATGATTATCATAAGCGTGGTCCAACGACGTCGGATAAGGACTGCAATATAAGGTTAAGACTTGTAAGTTTTATACATTTACCAATACCAAGTTCGTCTGTTTGATTCTTAGTGTTGCACTCTCAAACACTGTTTTGACGGTAAATATTCGGGATTATTATTACCTTATTATATCTATTACGATATTTGGACAAGTCCATAAATTCCAATTAATTACCATTGGATGCGCTCGAAATTACTGGTTTAATGGCAAAGTGTGTAAATCCAGCTCAAATGATTCATTTTAGGAACTATATAATTTGGGTCCACACTGTTTACTCACATGTCAACATGCACATTGTACGCAGATGGTCAAATCAGCGTTTAGTCAAAAGCGGCAAACCAGCGTCCAAAACTACAGGTTGAATTGTAAACTGTGTAGACCCAGATCAAATGGTTCAGTTTAAGAGCTATCTGATCTGGGTTCAAACTGTTTGATCACGTATCAAAATGCACAAGCTACGCACATGGTCAATTCGGCGTTTAGGAAAAAGCAGTCACCCTGCGTCCAAACTACTGGTCTGAATGGCAAACTGTGTAGACCAAGATCAAATGCTTCATTTTAGGAGCTATGTGATCTATGATGTGTTTACTCACGTGTCAATATACACATTCTACGCAGATCGTCAAATCAGTGTTTAGCCGATAGCAGCAAACTGCACTAAAACTACTGGTGTGAATGGAAGACTGCAGACCCAGATCAAATTGTTTATTTTAGAAGCTATGCTATTTGTGTCCGCGCTGTTTGCTTAGGTGTCTTAGGTGTCCAAATGGACATGCTACGCACGTGGTCAGATCAGCGCTTAGTCGAAAGCAGCGACACTGCGTCCAAAACTACTGGTTGAATGGCAAACTGTGTAGACCCAGACCAAATGGTTCCTGTTAGGAGCTATGTGTTCAGGAGCTGCTTTATGTGCTCATGTGTCAATATGCGCATTCCACGCACGTAGTAAAATCAGCGTTTAGTCGAAAGCAGCAAACTAAATATTTGCCCCCTACGCTCCAGTTTCTTGGATTTATAAACACGGTAGAGATATGCAGACTTTTTTTCTCTCTCTTGTAATGAATATAATGTTTTAGAGTAATTAATCTTGCACAAGCTACACACACACACATATATATATATATATATATATATATATATATATATATATATTAAACCCTAAAATATGAGCAAAAAGGTCCCTACCACCCATAAAAATCATTTATAAAAAAAGGGGGAACTACCCTTGCAGAATGCTCCCCACCGGGAAGGATTCTGTTTGTGAACGAAAGCGTTCGTTTCGCTCAGTGTCCAGGAAAGACCTGGCAGCAATTCTCCAGCTAGTTGGAGAAATTAACATTGGGTACTTGTCATAGACTTGCTCGCTTTAAATATGCATCGTGTATTAAAATTAAATGGTTTTCGGCATCGTGTATTAAAATTAAATGGTTTTCGTATAGGTAATGATGTAACATTTATCCTCAATATATGCCCTATCAGACACATTATTTCTTAAAAAGAAACTGACTAATAGAACAGGATTGTCTATTTCTATCTGAATATCAGTACCATAAATGTTGGAATGGATCTAATGACACTTTTTTTACGCCTTTCTCATCACAGACGGCCGAACGTTTTACAACGACTATTTATCTCCCTTTATAAAAAACCATTCACTTTATCAGTTTATATGAACAAAATAATAAACACGAATTACTTGTAACACGGTGCTCGAGTGGATTTTTACTATTTTTAAAGGTGACACAGGTCTCATCGTGTGGGTTCGAATCCTTACTTCGGCATTCTATTTTTTATTTTATTTTTTTTTTTAATATCTATATACATACATATTTTATCCTTATTTTGTGTGAGTTTTCATTGTAGTTATTTTTGTTTTGTTTCCGTTAACGTTACAAGCGTGAATATTCTTATTAATAATATCACAGTCTTTGATTGAATTTGAAGAATTTATGAAGAAACAATTGATTACTGATTACTATTCATAGCTAAAGAGTCTAAAGTACACCTCCTTTCCTTGGTATCACAATATTTGTTTCATTGAAAGCGCGCGTGGCTAACTCATTGCACCCAGTGAATCTACAGCACCAAAATTGTAATAGTACGCTGCAGCCTTAATTCGGTAGTTCCCATCGCTGTCCTTCTACATTTATAAGACTAAATCTGTGTATAGAGGTTCAAACATACTAGAATCTTAAACTGTCTATAGCATAGATGCAGGAAGGCATGTATCAAATCGTGATGTCTTAAAGAAGCGTTACAGAATCAGGAAAGCAAAAAAAAAAAAAAAAAAAAAAAAAAAAAAAAAAAAAAATCTCACAGTCTCGGCGAAAATGTGGTATGTGCAATTTTCTCATGCGCCTATTATTGTTATTATTTGTCGGATCGTAAGATTGCCCTATATGCTCATGCCAAAAGCCATGAGACCTGGACAGGCGTACACTTCCGCACAATATAATCAAGGTTTCTCTGTTTGTCAATATTTTCAGCAATATCAAACCGTTGAATTCGAAGCGAAAGACCTGTTTCGACTGCGTGTGTGCAGCTAATCTTTGCCTTCGTTGTTCGCGTATGCAATAAGACATTTGAAGCCTACCATATGCGTGGTTCAACGGCTTCGGACAGTTACTGCAATACGGCAAATTAAGGCCGGCACGTTTTATAAATTTACCAGTACCAGTTGTTTCTTGTTCACGTAGGTATATGATTCTCATCGCGGTCTCTCAACTTCTGTATTTACCGTAAATATTCAGACACATTAGTGCCTTGTTCTACCTAATCAGATATTTGGACAGAATAGAATTGTTCAGGAAAAACAACTTTCACAGACCATGTTATTATTATTATTATTATTATTATTATTAGAACCAGAGAAAATGCCAATATGTCATATGCTCATAGAGTTGGCACAGGTAACCGTGAGCACGGTCTGGTCAGGTGTTGCTACCTTCTTTTGTTTTCAGTAACTTCCAACAAATCTCTAAATGCACAGAGTAAGACGCTGATTTGACTACGCACACTCTGAGGTGAGGGCTTATGCGCACCTTCGTTCGCCGCCAATGCGAAACGACCCATTTTCGCATATTGCTATTTTATTATAAGCTCAAATAGGTGAAAAAGTTTATATCGTATGCGAACAGGGGAGATTCAGCTCATTGTGCGCAACAAATACTCGAACATACTTAAAAAGTGTACATGCGTCACATACCAATAGTAGAGGCCAAGATCATTCTGCGCATCCGCGTAGTTAGATCATGGTCTTCTCTGTCCGCCAACTTATTTAGTATGTTTTACTGTCTTCAACAATTCTGTCAGCAGACAAAGAAAACAATGATCAGGCTGCGTGGCTGCACAGACGTCTGTGCACGCTTCGGACTTAATAGTAAAGTGTAAAAAGCAGTATATACGGAAATGCACAAAGTAGAAATATGTTCACTATTTAGCTGGTAATAATCAATTTTCTTCTCGACCGGCAGGTGTTCTTTGTGTTTACTTGTGTTTGGATGCGGAGAGTGAAGGGCAGCAATTACAGGCATTAAAAGGAGCACATTCCGAATACATAGTACATACGAATTAGTGTTCAATACTTGACACAACGTATGAGTCTAGTACGTGCTTGTCTACGTCAAACCGATATCTGTTGAATATATCAGGAAGCTAAATAAATCAAATGCTCAATTTCTCTACAGATGTGGCCAGGTTTTCGTTAGAAAATTTATACAGGGAAGGTGATATATGAAAACAAAACGCTAGCGTCTGATTGCTGTAAACGTACATGTAGTCAGATAGTACCGTTGACAGATGGCCATCTTAGTTATTTGTATATATATATATATATATATCCACTTCTCGCTGACACAGCTTAAAAATTTCGAGTCCAGTAAACACTTGGATCGACGACAGCCTATCGGGTGCTATTCATTCCCTCCCATCTCTCTCTCGCTCTCTCTGTCTCTGACTCATTGATTTACACGTCCAGTCCTCTTCATGCTATTTCACACTCGAACTGAGAGATTGAACCACTACGTTACGAGTTCTTGTAATATGTGGCCCTTCTGCTGTCAGTTAAGCCATTCTTTCTTTCTATAGCAAATGCGAAAACATGATTATCATAAGCGTGGTCCAACGACGTCGGATAAGGACTGCAATATAAGGTTAAGACTTGTAAGTTTTATACATTTACCAATACCAAGTTCGTCTGTTTGATTCTTAGTGTTGCACTCTCAAACACTGTTTTGACGGTAAATATTCGGGATTATTATTACCTTATTATATCTATTACGATATTTGGACAAGTCCATAAATTCCAATTAATTACCATTGGATGCGCTCGAAATTACTGGTTTAATGGCAAAGTGTGTAAATCCAGCTCAAATGATTCATTTTAGGAACTATATAATTTGGGTCCACACTGTTTACTCACATGTCAACATGCACATTGTACGCAGATGGTCAAATCAGCGTTTAGTCAAAAGCGGCAAACCAGCGTCCAAAACTACAGGTTGAATTGTAAACTGTGTAGACCCAGATCAAATGGTTCAGTTTAAGAGCTATCTGATCTGGGTTCAAACTGTTTGATCACGTATCAAAATGCACAAGCTACGCACATGGTCAATTCGGCGTTTAGGAAAAAGCAGTCACCCTGCGTCCAAACTACTGGTCTGAATGGCAAACTGTGTAGACCAAGATCAAATGCTTCATTTTAGGAGCTATGTGATCTATGATGTGTTTACTCACGTGTCAATATACACATTCTACGCAGATCGTCAAATCAGTGTTTAGCCGATAGCAGCAAACTGCACTAAAACTACTGGTGTGAATGGAAGACTGCAGACCCAGATCAAATTGTTTATTTTAGAAGCTATGCTATTTGTGTCCGCGCTGTTTGCTTAGGTGTCTTAGGTGTCCAAATGGACATGCTACGCACGTGGTCAGATCAGCGCTTAGTCGAAAGCAGCGACACTGCGTCCAAAACTACTGGTTGAATGGCAAACTGTGTAGACCCAGACCAAATGGTTCCTGTTAGGAGCTATGTGTTCAGGAGCTGCTTTATGTGCTCATGTGTCAATATGCGCATTCCACGCACGTAGTAAAATCAGCGTTTAGTCGAAAGCAGCAAACTAAATATTTGCCCCCTACGCTCCAGTTTCTTGGATTTATAAACACGGTAGAGATATGCAGACTTTTTTTCTCTCTCTTGTAATGAATATAATGTTTTAGAGTAATTAATCTTGCACAAGCTACACACACACACACATATATATATATATATATATATATATATATATATATATTAAACCCTAAAATATGAGCAAAAAGGTCCCTACCACCCATAAAAATCATTTATAAAAAAAGGGGGAACTACCCTTGCAGAATGCTCCCCACCGGGAAGGATTCTGTTTGTGAACGAAAGCGTTCGTTTCGCTCAGTGTCCAGGAAAGACCTGGCAGCAATTCTCCAGCTAGTTGGAGAAATTAACATTGGGTACTTGTCATAGACTTGCTCGCTTTAAATATGCATCGTGTATTAAAATTAAATGGTTTTCGGCATCGTGTATTAAAATTAAATGGTTTTCGTATAGGTAATGATGTAACATTTATCCTCAATATATGCCCTATCAGACACATTATTTCTTAAAAAGAAACTGACTAATAGAACAGGATTGTCTATTTCTATCTGAATATCAGTACCATAAATGTTGGAATGGATCTAATGACACTTTTTTTACGCCTTTCTCATCACAGACGGCCGAACGTTTTACAACGACTATTTATCTCCCTTTATAAAAAACCATTCACTTTATCAGTTTATATGAACAAAATAATAAACACGAATTACTTGTAACACGGTGCTCGAGTGGATTTTTACTATTTTTAAAGGTGACACAGGTCTCATCGTGTGGGTTCGAATCCTTACTTCGGCATTCTATTTTTTATTTTATTTTTTTTTTTAATATCTATATACATACATATTTTATCCTTATTTTGTGTGAGTTTTCATTGTAGTTATTTTTGTTTTGTTTCCGTTAACGTTACAAGCGTGAATATTCTTATTAATAATATCACAGTCTTTGATTGAATTTGAAGAATTTATGAAGAAACAATTGATTACTGATTACTATTCATAGCTAAAGAGTCTAAAGTACACCTCCTTTCCTTGGTATCACAATATTTGTTTCATTGAAAGCGCGCGTGGCTAACTCATTGCACCCAGTGAATCTACAGCACCAAAATTGTAATAGTACGCTGCAGCCTTAATTCGATAGTTCCCATCGCTGTCCTTCTACATTTATAAGACTAAATCTGTGTATAGAGGTTCAAACATACTAGAATCTTAAACTGTCTATAGCATAGATGCAGGAAGGCATGTATCAAATCGTGATGTCTTAAAGAAGCGTTACAGAATCAGGAAAGCAAAAAAAAAAAAAAAAAAAAAAAAAAAAAAAAAAAAAAAAAATCTCACAGTCTCGGCGAAAATGTGGTATGTGCAATTTTCTCATGCGCCTATTATTGTTATTATTTGTCGGATCGTAAGATTGCCCTATATGCTCATGCCAAAAGCCATGAGACCTGGACAGGCGTACACTTCCGCACAATATAATCAAGGTTTCTCTGTTTGTCAATATTTTCAGCAATATCAAACCGTTGAATTCGAAGCGAAAGACCTGTTTCGACTGCGTGTGTGCAGCTAATCTTTGCCTTCGTTGTTCGCGTATGCAATAAGACATTTGAAGCCTACCATATGCGTGGTTCAACGGCTTCGGACAGTTACTGCAATACGGCAAATTAAGGCCGGCACGTTTTATAAATTTACCAGTACCAGTTGTTTCTTGTTCACGTAGGTATATGATTCTCATCGCGGTCTCTCAACTTCTGTATTTACCGTAAATATTCAGACACATTAGTGCCTTGTTCTACCTAATCAGATATTTGGACAGAATAGAATTGTTCAGGAAAAACAACTTTCACAGACCATGTTATTATTATTATTATTATTATTATTATTAGAACCAGAGAAAATGCCAATATGTCATATGCTCATAGAGTTGGCACAGGTAACCGTGAGCACGGTCTGGTCAGGTGTTGCTACCTTCTTTTGTTTTCAGTAACTTCCAACAAATCTCTAAATGCACAGAGTAAGACGCTGATTTGACTACGCACACTCTGAGGTGAGGGCTTATGCGCACCTTCGTTCGCCGCCAATGCGAAACGACCCATTTTCGCATATTGCTATTTTATTATAAGCTCAAATAGGTGAAAAAGTTTATATCGTATGCGAACAGGGGAGATTCAGCTCATTGTGCGCAACAAATACTCGAACATACTTAAAAAGTGTACATGCGTCACATACCAATAGTAGAGGCCAAGATCATTCTGCGCATCCGCGTAGTTAGATCATGGTCTTCTCTGTCCGCCAACTTATTTAGTATGTTTTACTGTCTTCAACAATTCTGTCAGCAGACAAAGAAAACAATGATCAGGCTGCGTGGCTGCACAGACGTCTGTGCACGCTTCGGACTTAATAGTAAAGTGTAAAAAGCAGTATATACGGAAATGCACAAAGTAGAAATATGTTCACTATTTAGCTGGTAATAATCAATTTTCTTCTCGACCGGCAGGTGTTCTTTGTGTTTACTTGTGTTTGGATGCGGAGAGTGAAGGGCAGCAATTACAGGCATTAAAAGGAGCACATTCCGAATACATAGTACATACGAATTAGTGTTCAATACTTGACACAACGTATGAGTCTAGTACGTGCTTGTCTACGTCAAACCGATATCTGTTGAATATATCAGGAAGCTAAATAAATCAAATGCTCAATTTCTCTACAGATGTGGCCAGGTTTTCGTTAGAAAATTTATACAGGGAAGGTGATATATGAAAACAAAACGCTAGCGTCTGATTGCTGTAAACGTACATGTAGTCAGATAGTACCGTTGACAGATGGCCATCTTAGTTATTTGTATATATATATATATATATATCCACTTCTCGCTGACACAGCTTAAAAATTTCGAGTCCAGTAAACACTTGGATCGACGACAGCCTATCGGGTGCTATTCATTCCCTCCCATCTCTCTCTCGCTCTCTCTGTCTCTGACTCATTGATTTACACGTCCAGTCCTCTTCATGCTATTTCACACTCGAACTGAGAGATTGAACCACTACGTTACGAGTTCTTGTAATATGTGGCCCTTCTGCTGTCAGTTAAGCCATTCTTTCTTTCTATAGCAAATGCGAAAACATGATTATCATAAGCGTGGTCCAACGACGTCGGATAAGGACTGCAATATAAGGTTAAGACTTGTAAGTTTTATACATTTACCAATACCAAGTTCGTCTGTTTGATTCTTAGTGTTGCACTCTCAAACACTGTTTTGACGGTAAATATTCGGGATTATTATTACCTTATTATATCTATTACGATATTTGGACAAGTCCATAAATTCCAATTAATTACCATTGGATGCGCTCGAAATTACTGGTTTAATGGCAAAGTGTGTAAATCCAGCTCAAATGATTCATTTTAGGAACTATATAATTTGGGTCCACACTGTTTACTCACATGTCAACATGCACATTGTACGCAGATGGTCAAATCAGCGTTTAGTCAAAAGCGGCAAACCAGCGTCCAAAACTACAGGTTGAATTGTAAACTGTGTAGACCCAGATCAAATGGTTCAGTTTAAGAGCTATCTGATCTGGGTTCAAACTGTTTGATCACGTATCAAAATGCACAAGCTACGCACATGGTCAATTCGGCGTTTAGGAAAAAGCAGTCACCCTGCGTCCAAACTACTGGTCTGAATGGCAAACTGTGTAGACCAAGATCAAATGCTTCATTTTAGGAGCTATGTGATCTATGATGTGTTTACTCACGTGTCAATATACACATTCTACGCAGATCGTCAAATCAGTGTTTAGCCGATAGCAGCAAACTGCACTAAAACTACTGGTGTGAATGGAAGACTGCAGACCCAGATCAAATTGTTTATTTTAGAAGCTATGCTATTTGTGTCCGCGCTGTTTGCTTAGGTGTCTTAGGTGTCCAAATGGACATGCTACGCACGTGGTCAGATCAGCGCTTAGTCGAAAGCAGCGACACTGCGTCCAAAACTACTGGTTGAATGGCAAACTGTGTAGACCCAGACCAAATGGTTCCTGTTAGGAGCTATGTGTTCAGGAGCTGCTTTATGTGCTCATGTGTCAATATGCGCATTCCACGCACGTAGTAAAATCAGCGTTTAGTCGAAAGCAGCAAACTAAATATTTGCCCCCTACGCTCCAGTTTCTTGGATTTATAAACACGGTAGAGATATGCAGACTTTTTTTCTCTCTCTTGTAATGAATATAATGTTTTAGAGTAATTAATCTTGCACAAGCTACACACACACATATATATATATATATATATATATATATATATATATATATAACCCTAAAATATGAGCAAAAAGGTCCCTACCACCCATAAAAATCATTTATAAAAAAAGGGGGAACTACCCTTGCAGAATGCTCCCCACCGGGAAGGATTCTGTTTGTGAACGAAAGCGTTCGTTTCGCTCAGTGTCCAGGAAAGACCTGGCAGCAATTCTCCAGCTAGTTGGAGAAATTAACATTGGGTACTTGTCATAGACTTGCTCGCTTTAAATATGCATCGTGTATTAAAATTAAATGGTTTTCGGCATCGTGTATTAAAATTAAATGGTTTTCGTATAGGTAATGATGTAACATTTATCCTCAATATATGCCCTATCAGACACATTATTTCTTAAAAAGAAACTGACTAATAGAACAGGATTGTCTATTTCTATCTGAATATCAGTACCATAAATGTTGGAATGGATCTAATGACACTTTTTTTACGCCTTTCTCATCACAGACGGCCGAACGTTTTACAACGACTATTTATCTCCCTTTATAAAAAACCATTCACTTTATCAGTTTATATGAACAAAATAATAAACACGAATTACTTGTAACACGGTGCTCGAGTGGATTTTTACTATTTTTAAAGGTGACACAGGTCTCATCGTGTGGGTTCGAATCCTTACTTCGGCATTCTATTTTTTATTTTATTTTTTTTTTTAATATCTATATACATACATATTTTATCCTTATTTTGTGTGAGTTTTCATTGTAGTTATTTTTGTTTTGTTTCCGTTAACGTTACAAGCGTGAATATTCTTATTAATAATATCACAGTCTTTGATTGAATTTGAAGAATTTATGAAGAAACAATTGATTACTGATTACTATTCATAGCTAAAGAGTCTAAAGTACACCTCCTTTCCTTGGTATCACAATATTTGTTTCATTGAAAGCGCGCGTGGCTAACTCATTGCACCCAGTGAATCTACAGCACCAAAATTGTAATAGTACGCTGCAGCCTTAATTCGGTAGTTCCCATCGCTGTCCTTCTACATTTATAAGACTAAATCTGTGTATAGAGGTTCAAACATACTAGAATCTTAAACTGTCTATAGCATAGATGCAGGAAGGCATGTATCAAATCGTGATGTCTTAAAGAAGCGTTACAGAATCAGGAAAGCAAAAAAAAAAAAAAAAAAAAAAAAAAAAAAAAAAAAAAATCTCACAGTCTCGGCGAAAATGTGGTATGTGCAATTTTCTCATGCGCCTATTATTGTTATTATTTGTCGGATCGTAAGATTGCCCTATATGCTCATGCCAAAAGCCATGAGACCTGGACAGGCGTACACTTCCGCACAATATAATCAAGGTTTCTCTGTTTGTCAATATTTTCAGCAATATCAAACCGTTGAATTCGAAGCGAAAGACCTGTTTCGACTGCGTGTGTGCAGCTAATCTTTGCCTTCGTTGTTCGCGTATGCAATAAGACATTTGAAGCCTACCATATGCGTGGTTCAACGGCTTCGGACAGTTACTGCAATACGGCAAATTAAGGCCGGCACGTTTTATAAATTTACCAGTACCAGTTGTTTCTTGTTCACGTAGGTATATGATTCTCATCGCGGTCTCTCAACTTCTGTATTTACCGTAAATATTCAGACACATTAGTGCCTTGTTCTACCTAATCAGATATTTGGACAGAATAGAATTGTTCAGGAAAAACAACTTTCACAGACCATGTTATTATTATTATTATTATTATTATTATTAGAACCAGAGAAAATGCCAATATGTCATATGCTCATAGAGTTGGCACAGGTAACCGTGAGCACGGTCTGGTCAGGTGTTGCTACCTTCTTTTGTTTTCAGTAACTTCCAACAAATCTCTAAATGCACAGAGTAAGACGCTGATTTGACTACGCACACTCTGAGGTGAGGGCTTATGCGCACCTTCGTTCGCCGCCAATGCGAAACGACCCATTTTCGCATATTGCTATTTTATTATAAGCTCAAATAGGTGAAAAAGTTTATATCGTATGCGAACAGGGGAGATTCAGCTCATTGTGCGCAACAAATACTCGAACATACTTAAAAAGTGTACATGCGTCACATACCAATAGTAGAGGCCAAGATCATTCTGCGCATCCGCGTAGTTAGATCATGGTCTTCTCTGTCCGCCAACTTATTTAGTATGTTTTACTGTCTTCAACAATTCTGTCAGCAGACAAAGAAAACAATGATCAGGCTGCGTGGCTGCACAGACGTCTGTGCACGCTTCGGACTTAATAGTAAAGTGTAAAAAGCAGTATATACGGAAATGCACAAAGTAGAAATATGTTCACTATTTAGCTGGTAATAATCAATTTTCTTCTCGACCGGCAGGTGTTCTTTGTGTTTACTTGTGTTTGGATGCGGAGAGTGAAGGGCAGCAATTACAGGCATTAAAAGGAGCACATTCCGAATACATAGTACATACGAATTAGTGTTCAATACTTGACACAACGTATGAGTCTAGTACGTGCTTGTCTACGTCAAACCGATATCTGTTGAATATATCAGGAAGCTAAATAAATCAAATGCTCAATTTCTCTACAGATGTGGCCAGGTTTTCGTTAGAAAATTTATACAGGGAAGGTGATATATGAAAACAAAACGCTAGCGTCTGATTGCTGTAAACGTACATGTAGTCAGATAGTACCGTTGACAGATGGCCATCTTAGTTATTTGTATATATATATATATATATATATCCACTTCTCGCTGACACAGCTTAAAAATTTCGAGTCCAGTAAACACTTGGATCGACGACAGCCTATCGGGTGCTATTCATTCCCTCCCATCTCTCTCTCGCTCTCTCTGTCTCTGACTCATTGATTTACACGTCCAGTCCTCTTCATGCTATTTCACACTCGAACTGAGAGATTGAACCACTACGTTACGAGTTCTTGTAATATGTGGCCCTTCTGCTGTCAGTTAAGCCATTCTTTCTTTCTATAGCAAATGCGAAAACATGATTATCATAAGCGTGGTCCAACGACGTCGGATAAGGACTGCAATATAAGGTTAAGACTTGTAAGTTTTATACATTTACCAATACCAAGTTCGTCTGTTTGATTCTTAGTGTTGCACTCTCAAACACTGTTTTGACGGTAAATATTCGGGATTATTATTACCTTATTATATCTATTACGATATTTGGACAAGTCCATAAATTCCAATTAATTACCATTGGATGCGCTCGAAATTACTGGTTTAATGGCAAAGTGTGTAAATCCAGCTCAAATGATTCATTTTAGGAACTATATAATTTGGGTCCACACTGTTTACTCACATGTCAACATGCACATTGTACGCAGATGGTCAAATCAGCGTTTAGTCAAAAGCGGCAAACCAGCGTCCAAAACTACAGGTTGAATTGTAAACTGTGTAGACCCAGATCAAATGGTTCAGTTTAAGAGCTATCTGATCTGGGTTCAAACTGTTTGATCACGTATCAAAATGCACAAGCTACGCACATGGTCAATTCGGCGTTTAGGAAAAAGCAGTCACCCTGCGTCCAAACTACTGGTCTGAATGGCAAACTGTGTAGACCAAGATCAAATGCTTCATTTTAGGAGCTATGTGATCTATGATGTGTTTACTCACGTGTCAATATACACATTCTACGCAGATCGTCAAATCAGTGTTTAGCCGATAGCAGCAAACTGCACTAAAACTACTGGTGTGAATGGAAGACTGCAGACCCAGATCAAATTGTTTATTTTAGAAGCTATGCTATTTGTGTCCGCGCTGTTTGCTTAGGTGTCTTAGGTGTCCAAATGGACATGCTACGCACGTGGTCAGATCAGCGCTTAGTCGAAAGCAGCGACACTGCGTCCAAAACTACTGGTTGAATGGCAAACTGTGTAGACCCAGACCAAATGGTTCCTGTTAGGAGCTATGTGTTCAGGAGCTGCTTTATGTGCTCATGTGTCAATATGCGCATTCCACGCACGTAGTAAAATCAGCGTTTAGTCGAAAGCAGCAAACTAAATATTTGCCCCCTACGCTCCAGTTTCTTGGATTTATAAACACGGTAGAGATATGCAGACTTTTTTTCTCTCTCTTGTAATGAATATAATGTTTTAGAGTAATTAATCTTGCACAAGCTACACACACACATATATATATATATATATATATATATATATATATATATATTAAACCCTAAAATATGAGCAAAAAGGTCCCTACCACCCATAAAAATCATTTATAAAAAAAGGGGGAACTACCCTTGCAGAATGCTCCCCACCGGGAAGGATTCTGTTTGTGAACGAAAGCGTTCGTTTCGCTCAGTGTCCAGGAAAGACCTGGCAGCAATTCTCCAGCTAGTTGGAGAAATTAACATTGGGTACTTGTCATAGACTTGCTCGCTTTAAATATGCATCGTGTATTAAAATTAAATGGTTTTCGGCATCGTGTATTAAAATTAAATGGTTTTCGTATAGGTAATGATGTAACATTTATCCTCAATATATGCCCTATCAGACACATTATTTCTTAAAAAGAAACTGACTAATAGAACAGGATTGTCTATTTCTATCTGAATATCAGTACCATAAATGTTGGAATGGATCTAATGACACTTTTTTTACGCCTTTCTCATCACAGACGGCCGAACGTTTTACAACGACTATTTATCTCCCTTTATAAAAAACCATTCACTTTATCAGTTTATATGAACAAAATAATAAACACGAATTACTTGTAACACGGTGCTCGAGTGGATTTTTACTATTTTTAAAGGTGACACAGGTCTCATCGTGTGGGTTCGAATCCTTACTTCGGCATTCTATTTTTTATTTTATTTTTTTTTTTAATATCTATATACATACATATTTTATCCTTATTTTGTGTGAGTTTTCATTGTAGTTATTTTTGTTTTGTTTCCGTTAACGTTACAAGCGTGAATATTCTTATTAATAATATCACAGTCTTTGATTGAATTTGAAGAATTTATGAAGAAACAATTGATTACTGATTACTATTCATAGCTAAAGAGTCTAAAGTACACCTCCTTTCCTTGGTATCACAATATTTGTTTCATTGAAAGCGCGCGTGGCTAACTCATTGCACCCAGTGAATCTACAGCACCAAAATTGTAATAGTACGCTGCAGCCTTAATTCGGTAGTTCCCATCGCTGTCCTTCTACATTTATAAGACTAAATCTGTGTATAGAGGTTCAAACATACTAGAATCTTAAACTGTCTATAGCATAGATGCAGGAAGGCATGTATCAAATCGTGATGTCTTAAAGAAGCGTTACAGAATCAGGAAAGCAAAAAAAAAAAAAAAAAAAAAAAAAAAAAAAAAAATCTCACAGTCTCGGCGAAAATGTGGTATGTGCAATTTTCTCATGCGCCTATTATTGTTATTATTTGTCGGATCGTAAGATTGCCCTATATGCTCATGCCAAAAGCCATGAGACCTGGACAGGCGTACACTTCCGCACAATATAATCAAGGTTTCTCTGTTTGTCAATATTTTCAGCAATATCAAACCGTTGAATTCGAAGCGAAAGACCTGTTTCGACTGCGTGTGTGCAGCTAATCTTTGCCTTCGTTGTTCGCGTATGCAATAAGACATTTGAAGCCTACCATATGCGTGGTTCAACGGCTTCGGACAGTTACTGCAATACGGCAAATTAAGGCCGGCACGTTTTATAAATTTACCAGTACCAGTTGTTTCTTGTTCACGTAGGTATATGATTCTCATCGCGGTCTCTCAACTTCTGTATTTACCGTAAATATTCAGACACATTAGTGCCTTGTTCTACCTAATCAGATATTTGGACAGAATAGAATTGTTCAGGAAAAACAACTTTCACAGACCATGTTATTATTATTATTATTATTATTATTATTAGAACCAGAGAAAATGCCAATATGTCATATGCTCATAGAGTTGGCACAGGTAACCGTGAGCACGGTCTGGTCAGGTGTTGCTACCTTCTTTTGTTTTCAGTAACTTCCAACAAATCTCTAAATGCACAGAGTAAGACGCTGATTTGACTACGCACACTCTGAGGTGAGGGCTTATGCGCACCTTCGTTCGCCGCCAATGCGAAACGACCCATTTTCGCATATTGCTATTTTATTATAAGCTCAAATAGGTGAAAAAGTTTATATCGTATGCGAACAGGGGAGATTCAGCTCATTGTGCGCAACAAATACTCGAACATACTTAAAAAGTGTACATGCGTCACATACCAATAGTAGAGGCCAAGATCATTCTGCGCATCCGCGTAGTTAGATCATGGTCTTCTCTGTCCGCCAACTTATTTAGTATGTTTTACTGTCTTCAACAATTCTGTCAGCAGACAAAGAAAACAATGATCAGGCTGCGTGGCTGCACAGACGTCTGTGCACGCTTCGGACTTAATAGTAAAGTGTAAAAAGCAGTATATACGGAAATGCACAAAGTAGAAATATGTTCACTATTTAGCTGGTAATAATCAATTTTCTTCTCGACCGGCAGGTGTTCTTTGTGTTTACTTGTGTTTGGATGCGGAGAGTGAAGGGCAGCAATTACAGGCATTAAAAGGAGCACATTCCGAATACATAGTACATACGAATTAGTGTTCAATACTTGACACAACGTATGAGTCTAGTACGTGCTTGTCTACGTCAAACCGATATCTGTTGAATATATCAGGAAGCTAAATAAATCAAATGCTCAATTTCTCTACAGATGTGGCCAGGTTTTCGTTAGAAAATTTATACAGGGAAGGTGATATATGAAAACAAAACGCTAGCGTCTGATTGCTGTAAACGTACATGTAGTCAGATAGTACCGTTGATACAGTGGCGACAGCGTTTTTTCTTGTCCAAGGAAACGCATGCAAAACGCTTGTTAACGATTAGGAAACGGAGCGTTTGGACCACACTTAAACGATTGTTTGCATTTTTAGCCAGTCAGATCATCGTTTCTGAAACGTTTCAAGCATTTAGAATATCAATCAGTCACTTGAGCGTTCGGAAATATCTGTCATGGAAACCTTTTCTGTTTTCAAATGTTTTATCGATTGCAGTGTTAGCTAATCAAGAAACCGCGGACTCATTTTATTTTAGATCTATTTTTTTCCAGTTTCACTTAATAATAATAATTATAATATTAATAAAATTAATAGTGAAATAATTTTAGGGTGACGGGTATCTGATGCAATAAACAGGAAATGTGTGTTTGTCAGACAAAATATGTGGCCGGGCTCTGTAGCTCTGTCGGACGCGCGTCTGGCTTGTGATCAGGAGTCGCGGGTTCGATGTTTGCCGATGCAGTCAGGCAATAGTTGTTTGTTGCACACTATTTTCTCAGCTGAATAAAACACTGTGTACATAAATGTTGCGATGATGAATTATATTGAATTTAATGATTAGATTCACATCAAAGAAATGTTATATTTGTAAAAAATAAATAATCATAATAATAATGCCTCAGTGAGGCAAGTCTGATAAATTTCCAGAACAAACTTATTTTAGTGGAGAAATAAAGACACATATTAATTATCCATCACGAAAACATGCCTATATATTTTTGACCCCCTTAAACCCCACTTTTATATAATAAAACTGGGGTTTACAGGGTTATTCATTATTTTTCTTATTTCTGATCAAAACATAGATTGTGGGTACTCGTTAGAACCGCCTCGTCGAGGCGGTTCTAACGAGTACCCACAATCTATGTTTTGAGCAGAATCCGGAAAAATATCAGAATTTTTTATCTGAAAATTTTCATTTTTTGGGTGGTAAAATTTTCAGTATATTTGAATAGGCCTGTTTTCGTAATGCATCAAATACTCTATGCTACATAAATCTGGAGTACTGTGTAATTAATGTGTATAATATTATGCTATTTTCCAATTTTATTTTTTACATATCTTTATTATCATTATTATTATTTATACTATCTCCTTTTGATCATTTAAATGTTACATAATATTAGCCTGTATGTTGCTTAAGGAGTGTGAGATATGCAGGAAATGCTCATTCCATGTATTGTTTATTGGAACTTTTATGACATGCAGGTGCATTTCCAATTTTTTTTTTTGGCTTATGCCTTTCAAGGATATATTGCTTGTATATTTGAAATTAAGACAACACCAGACACAATGAAAGACACATTATTCCTTATTTAAATTTGGATAGAAATTTTATAAGTGTATTTATGTTTATTTCTTTCATTTGAGATGAAATTTCAAAGTACCTACAATTTTTATTTTTTTATCTTTTTTTTTCTTTTTTTTTTTTTTTTTTTTTTTCGATTTTGTGGAGAAAAATTAACAAAGTTATTTTATTAATTTCCAGAGAAATGTATATAATGGAAGATTCGAATTTTGATTTTAGGTATGCCAGGCTATGTTATTTTGATATTCAGAGAAACACATGGTTGAACTCTTGCAAACAGTGGAGACCCTGATCAGACGCAGCTTTCTTTGGCATCTGATCTGTGTCTCCACTGTTTGCCAATTACCCTTTTAGGGTCTCCAGACTACAATGGGTTAAATATAGCTTGCTATAAATGCGAAATTTTACATTAGTATGTTCATCCGTGTATTTTGATCTGATTCTTTGCAGTTCGTCTGTACATTTTTTTTCGATACGATCTGCTGCTACTCCAGCGCATCGTCTTCTAATATTTAAGTATAGCTTGCAATTTGCAATATTCTAGATTGGAATTTGCATCCACACATTCTGATCTGGGTCATTGCTGTTCATCCATACATTTGTTGCATTTGATGGATCTGTTAATCCAGCACATCGTCTGCCAATATTTAAATATCATATATGTCCAGAAAGTACTACTCTTTTCCCAGCAGTGTATTTTCGTTACCCTAAGGTAACACAGGTATTTGCCGACTGACCACATAATTGTCATGAAGTGCACAGTGCGTTGCATTTGAAAAATAATGGTCCAAACAAGGAGAAATGAACCTATTCATATCTTACAAATCTGATCAGCCTTTGTACTAATGGATACTGTGCGATTCATGTATTACAGGATTTTATACTTATGACCTAATCCATTGCGAAAACATGCCTATTCAAAACTATTGATTTCCCAACCAAAAAAGGAAAATTTTCAGATAAAAAAAATCTGATATTTTTCACATTTCTGCTCAAAACGTAGATTGTGGGTACTCGTTAGAACCGCCTCGACGAGGCGGTTCTAACGAGTACCCACAATTTATGTTTTGGGCAGAAATAAGAAAAATAATGTATACCCCTGTAAACCCCAGTTTTACTATATAACAGTGGGGTTTAAGGGGGTCAGAATTATATAGGCGTGTTTTCGTGATGCAGTGAACTGAGTGGACACCATTATGCACTAGACTGCTTCACGGACTCTGATCTGAGTAACACATATGCTCCGAGGGACATTTTCACTGGATAAGGATCTAATGAAAGGATTAGTATTCATAATAATAAATGGCAATAACTTTCAGTAAAGCAGATCATCTGTTCTAGCACCATTTTTCTAAACGACAGTGCACATTTAATTTTTTTTTAAGAAAGGAACTTGAAGAAATATTACTCAAAACAATAACAGCAATTTACAGTTTTGATGTAGTTCAGTTTGGTGCAGAACGATGCTGCGCAAGCTGATCTGGTTGGTCGACACTGGTCGCTTGGACTAGAAATGAGAAACGACCTTCTGGTATTTGAGATCAGCTTAGACCAAGGTGAACAGGCATTTCCGTGCAGTCTGATCTGGGTCTACACATATCGCCTACAGAATGCAATTTGTAAACAATTTGTTGTCCAACAGAACCTTTACCACTCTCTGGGCTGACTCAGCAGATGACAAATTCATGACTTTTTACTTATTATCTCCAATAAAACGGATTTTGAAATTTCACGCAAATTATCTCCACTAAAAGACAATTTGCATGGAAGGTCAAATCCTGTGGAAATAATATGTATAAAATGCCGACACCTGTTTTCAATGTAACATAAGAAAAATACTTCAAAATGTCATCTGCTGAAAATATTATACAGAGTAATAAGCTTTAAAACATTTATGTGTCAAAAGAAGTTGATTGTAGTGTAAAAATATTGGTCTTCACAAAATATAATAATTCTTTTGAAAATAGAATCTTATATCAATGAAAAATGTTTTAGCAATTGTAAAAAAAAGGTAAAGAAAATGAAAATAAAAAAAATACAATTTACGTAGATGAATATTATTTATTTGTAAAAATGTGTTTTTAATATGATCCAACAGCTACATATATTTCTGACCTGGTCCAGCTGGAATTGGTCTACGGATCTGCAGTCCAAGGTTCAAGTGACTTGATCCAAAGAATACAGGGCTTTAACTAAAGCCACTGAAAATGCATTTTAACAGGGGTTAAAAAACATAATAAGTGAGAATAGCCTACCGATTTAAAAATAAATAAATAAATATTTATAAATATTTTCTTGGTTAAGGCAATTTGATATTGAGAGTCCAGTTGTTCAAAGCGTCGTTAGCTTAACGAGCTCGTTAAGGGTCATTTCGTTAACTGTTTTAGCAGATTTAATATACAATATTATTATATTTTTTGCTGAAAAAATGTGAGTAGCTTTTGCACTGCAAAAGCTACTCACATTTTTTCAGCAAAAAATTTCAGCATATTTGCATATCACTCAATGTAAATTTTAACGAATCGTTAACTAACGACAGTGTTAGCTTTGAACAACTGGGCCCTGGTTCCGATTATTTTTAACTCAATATTTGGTTCAATTCGGGGTCATTCGAACCTTTGCCACTCTCTGGGTCAATTCAGCAGATGACAAATTGATAACATTTTATCTATATTTTTTTCCCATAAAACAGGGTTTGACATTTCATGCAAATGGTCTCCACTGGAGACAATGTCCATGGAATGTCAAACCCTTTGAAGACAATTTGCATGAAATGCCAAAATCTGTTTTCAGGGAAAAATAAGGAAAAGAAAACTTCAAAATCCATCTGCTGAAGAGAGAGAGAGAGAGAGAGAGAGAGAGAGAGAGAGAGAGAGAGAGAGTAGCGTCACATCGTATTGACTAATCAAAAGCTGGGAAGTTGTACATGTTCGTCATACCATATTGACCAGTCAAAAGCTCGGAAATTCACTAGTCACTCGAGACGAAACATTAACTATAAATCTCTGAACATATCATTGATCTATCAAAATCTGTCCACACATATAACTAGAACGAATAAGACAATAAAGTACTCGCCAAAGCTGGCCAATTCAGCCTACGTTTGACGGGGCGTGCCTTATTGAACCCTTGGCAATAGTAGACGACAGTCTAATATATAACTGTTTCAAAGGAATATGTTAATTCGTATGTTAAGCAGATCCCGCTTCCCCCAGAAAAGTTATCTTCCCTAAAAGGAAATGATTTGCACTCTTGTGAAAGCAAACAGAAAGTCGCAGTCGTTGTCTGCCTTGTAAAAATGACGTATCCAATCCCCTTAGGGTTAACCCTTTCAACCCTGAGTTTCTGAAATAGACGCTTCCATCTCTGTATTTGGACACATCCATTGCTGCCAAAAGGATGACAGTTGTAAATCAAGAACAGAATGGCAAACAGTGTAGATCCTGATGAGACGGCTCATGTTGAGCCGTCTCATCTTGATCTACACTGTTTGCAAAAGTATCTGTCTTGGGCTTCAGGTCTGAAAGGGTTAATGGTAATCTCCGTACACCTGCCCCATGTCGGTATCAATAGGGTTGTCCGTGCTTTGACTTTTCTTTTGTTTGTGACATACGTACTGTCTGTAATGGTTTGTTTGCTCTTCCTTTTGATGTCCTTGGTCGGCTATACTCTGTTAGTGCACGGCCCGTCAATGTTGGGCGATAAGAACAGTTTTGGTTAGTGCTCTATAATCAAGCCGACTTTGTATCGGTTTTGAAGAAACATCTAGTTATTGGTCAATTCTTTCGATTTAGTTTTTGATTGGTCGAAATTGTTCATTGGTATTTCGTTAAAGTGGTTGGCTTTGCTTTTTCATAAAGTTAAGCAACGGCGATCTCCGTTTGTAGATGGATGGGTAACCGCTATGCTTGACTTCGTGGAAGAACCCACAAACGCATAGGCACTCGACGGAATGTGTGTGTGTGTGTGTGTGTACGCGTGTGTGTGCGTTTTCACAGATTTTGAGATCTGGAAATATCCTATAGCTCAGTATCAAGTTTCAATTCGATCGGTTGCGAATTAACAAAGACGTAAAACATTATATACCTATAGTGTTTTATTGACTATGGGAGTGACATTTTGCAAATAACTTATTTCATAACCGATCGACTTGAAATTTGATAGAAAAGTAACGATAGGCTAACATTTTATAATATGTAAAAAAAAACATATATATATATATATATATATATATATATATATATATATATATATATATATATATATATATATATATATACAGTCGTGTGTTTGTGGAAAAACACTACAGAAAGACTATACGGGCCGTGCATAGCTGCAAAAGCTGTTTGTGTTCTTCTTGGACACCTTCTATATTACTTTGACCACTTGTGTTATACTGCGACTTTTCACTGCCTGCGCGGACAAACGCACGTTTGTAATTTGGAGCTAAAGTAGAATTAAGGGCGTTGTTCGTTCCTCATCTCTCCATCTTTTGGTAACTCGGAGAGGCTTTGCTCCGTGATTATGAGATGTCCTGGGTGCCTTCACTTGCATTTTTGACAGGGTAAAATTAATACGACATTCAAAATTGAAACCGGGGACAATATACTTTTTATTTTCTCGGAAAAATAAAAACGTATAATATAGAATATCGTCTGCTACTGTTATGAACGCGCCTTTAACCCTTTCAACTCTACATACCAAAAACAAAAAGTTTGTAAACAGTGTAGACCCAGATGAGACGACTCGTATGAGCCGTCTCATCAGGGTCTACTATGTTTGCCTTTTCTGTGGTATTTCTATACTGTTGGTATTTTGTTTACGCTTTTCGTCTATGCAATATCCCTTTGTGAAATGTCCACTTTAGAAAATAAGGAGTGAAAAAGGTTAATGATCAATTTTCAAGGTACAGTCGAACCTCAATGGCTCGAACATCTTTGGGACCATGGAAATTCGTTCGAGACATGGCTAGTTCGAGCCACTGAGGGTTAATCATGGCACCAGTTCAGGAAACAAATAGCGATAATTTAGGGAAATCTTTTCGATTTTCAACACAATGATTGTATGTTGTGTACTCATTAGAATCGCCTCGATTCTGAGACATCTAAGCCGGGGCACAGCATTTACTACAAGATTGCATGTGCGCCCAGCGTAGACTCAGATCAGCCTGCGCATCCGCGCAGACTGAACAGAGTCGTCGCTGTCCGCCTGAAGACGCTTTGGATCCTTGGCTACCCATGGAGTGCCCTGCAAAGACTCATATCAGACTGCGCGCATGCGCAGTCTGATATGAGTCTTTGTTGGGCACACAAGCGATCTTGTAGGAAATGTGTCCCGGCTCATTTCTTGTTGAGGTGACACGGCAGTAGTAATGAACAAGTGGACTAGACTTCGTATTACGTAAATTGCGCAATTTTTCAAGCAAAGATAAAACGGGGGACTACGTTATTCTGATCCGAAAAAGAAAATAAATAAATAAATAAAATGCCGCGAGTGCTATATCTGAAATTGGTGCATACAGTAATGCAATTTGGTAACCATTCTGACATACAAAACATGCAAACCCTACCTATACACCACAGCGCAGCGAAAATGCTTGAGTCTGCGCGGTATTTGTTTTACAGTCAACCAGGATAAGCCACAACCGCCAATGGAGCCTTAATTCATAGAGAGAAATTGCTCCCCTTGGGAACAAATTCTTTTATTTTAGAGTAGACCTCTTTTCAAAAGGGACTTGGTGTGTGGTAAAGAAAACAGGAAATCGCAAAAGTCGTCTCCCCTGTAAAAACGGCGTAAAATACATCAAGCGTATTAAGTCCCCTTAAAGTATGGTAAGGACAAAAGTGGATCATTAGGTCATTCATTTGTTCCTTCTTTGGTAATACTCATCAGCGGGCATACAACGTTGACACAACGTCGCTTCAACGTCGATGCAACGTCATGACGTCAACCTCGTATAAATGTCGTGTGCTCGCTTGGTCCGTTGTCAAAATTAATGATTAGTCAGGAAACTGTACTATTTGTTTATTACATTTAGCTTTACAATTTTTTTTCTTTTTTATTACAAAAAAATATATATAATAATAAAAAAAAATCATACATACCGATACACGAGTCAAACTTGAGAGAGTGTACCGCTCTGTCGGCTTATATGTGAATCACAGTGCGAGAAAATGTGCCCCCGGACATGTGCACAGTGAACACTTAAACCAGACTGCACATACGCGCATTCTGATTGGTCCTCGTAAAACAATGACGCCAGATTTCGCGGATGTGCACGCTGATCTGAGTGTTCGCTGGTTGCATGCTCAACGGTACAATTTCTCACGTTAAACCATTGTAGACTGAATAGACTTTCCCACACTATATATTGGAAGAGTCCAATTTCAATTTTAGGGAGGTGAGGCTACTAGATTTACAAATTCCTAGGGAAAAATGACTAAACTATTTACAAACAGTATAGACCCTGATCAGACGCCGCGCTCACTGCGGCGTCTGATCTGGGTCTGCACTGTTTGCCAAGTACCCTTTTATTTTACGGGTCCCTCGATTACAATGGGTTTATGATTTACATGTAAGCCGATAGGATTTTACAACGATAACAAACAAACTAATCTATAACACACTTTTGTATTTTTTTTTTTTTTTTACTTCTAAGCCATAGATCTAGGTAGGGTTCTTTTAAAGCATAATAAATTGATATATATCTTATTTCACCACAAAAAATATATGTTATGGGTACTCATTAGAAGCGCCTCTGTGAGGCGCTTCTAATGAGTACCCAATGACATATATTTTCGCTGAGAAATTAAATAAAAAACTTTAGCTGAATGCTCTTTTGACTCAGAGCTGTGTACGTCATACATGTAGTATTTTCACCATATCATATGTGAAATGAGGAGACTTTATTAAATAGGCCAATTCAGACCGTTTGCGTAGTAAAAAGCGACTTCTAAAAGCAACAAGCACATCGAAAAAAAAAAAAAAAAAAAAAAAAAAAAAAAAAAAAAGAACTGGTTTAAAACGCGAAATACTGAAAATGTGCTTCTGCTATTTAAATAAATATACTAACAAATAAACTCATATTTCCAAAATAAGTACAATTTACAAACATATTGTTTAATAGGACTGAGCAACATTAAAAGAAAATGCTGTCTTATCTATTCATTAAAACGTACGTTTTAGGACCATATGGGTCGCGCCAAGCGAAAAGGTGTCTTCGAGTATGCGCAAAATGCACAGATTAAGCTTCATTCCGCGCATGCGCCAAGACTCAACCTGGCATTTGCTCTCCATCTCCAGTCATACATTTTGTAGCACCCAATGATTCTGTTAGCGGACAGCAAAGTTCCTAATAAGGACTGCGCGGATGGGTAGTCTGATCTGGGCCTTCGCTGCCCGCATATTTCTGGAGACGGGGCTCATATTAGAACGTCCCACAGAGCTGAGGTTAAGAAATTTCAATATATGTTTCTGGACAAGGCGGTGTTCCTAGACTGTATGTTTTCATGAAAAAAAAAAAAAAAAGATACAAAAAGATACATAGGTTAATATTATCAACTGAAAATAAACCATGAATCTAAAAGGTGTCTTTGCCATATATGCGGACAGCGAAGGCCCAGATCAGCCTGCGCATATTAAAAGTCTGATCATGGCTTTCACTATCTCCTTCCAGAATTGTTCAATACTCTAGGATACATGTACATCGACCGACAATAAAATCCTGACAGACTGATCCGACCCTTTGTTGATCCTTTGCACCCCGATGACCCCTTACCGCCTGACTTGGCCCCTATTATAATTTGACCTTCCAAACAGAAACTGACCTTATGACGTCCGCGATCAGCACTGATCGCCCTGCACGTAGCTCCAGATATGTTTTTCACCCCCACCCTCACATACAAAAAATTATGTTACCTTTCTTATTTCGCCAAGAAAGCATATTGTCGGTACTCATTAGAAGCGGCGCAGAGACGCTCCTAATGAGTATCCACAACATATGTTTTCATGCGAAAAGATTATCGCTGAGGCGTTTCTTATGAGTGCCTAACAGTATCTAACCGCCAATGATTCTGTAGGCGATTAACGAAGGCCCTGATCGGACTGCGCATGCGCAGTCCGATCTGGACCTTCATTGTCCGCCGTAAGCAATAAGGACCTTTTCTCATGACATGACCCAAATATTGCCCTAAAAATACGCCGGTCGCATGCCGACCGCATATGTCATAAAGTTTGTCTCGTTTAGAGGGGGTATGCGCTACATGTGTATAATTCAATTTCAACTTAACTAAACTTAAAATGTTTCTGCCGTAATAAAATTTCAACTAAATTTAATATGTTTCTTCAACTAAATTTAACATGTCACTATTTGATAATCTGATACTATTTCAGTGGAATGTATTGAAAGGAAGGTATTCTCTTGTCTGACTGCTATTTTTTTCAATCTCTCTTGCTTTTCTTGAACTGCAAGCTTTCTTCGGGCTGTGGTGAAACTTGGTGACATTTGTCTGGTAAAATCCCCATTTCTTCATACCAAAGATTGACCTTGTCCACCCAAATCCTGTTTGACCATCTTCTGAATATAGTTTTTGTTTCACAATTTGACCTGTTAGGGTGAACAAAAATTTGAGCCGTGAAAAACGTTAAAATAAACTTACCTTCAGACATGTGCATCCAACGAAGATTGAAATCAGAGTCTTCGTTGTCCGCATGAAGAAACTTAGCATCATTGGCTATCCTTACTGCGTCCAGTGAAGATTGTGATCAGACTGCGCGGATATCCGAAGATACATGTACGTTTTTTTTTTCACACGACAAATGTAGTCTGATACTCGTATTTGGCCCCGAAAGAGTTAAATACAAATATGGTAGAAATAAAATGTCCGTTTCGGTTGAATACGGTTCCTTTTAAAAAGCTGACGCTTGTCATGTTGAACGAGCCTTTTGTTTTCTTTTGGCGCTAGTTTCTTGAAGTTTATTCAGGGGTGGATTCAGAGGGGGTTCGGGGTGGGGGTGTGGTGTCCAGTCGATCCCACCCCATTTGACTCAAAATTCCATTTTCATGGAAAATTTTGGATAAATTTGATAAATTTGGGACGCATTTCTTTAAATTTCTCTTCAACAAGTCCATTTTATTACTTATGAAAAATTTGCTGTATGAGTGGCAAACAGTGTAGACCCTGATCAGACACCGCGTTCTGCAGCGTTCGATCTGGGTTTTCTCTGTTTGCTCAGGCCTGTCTTTCCGAATACGTAGAGTAAGTACAGCATGATTAAATCGAGCCCTCTCAGAAATCCTCCTGGATCAGCCCCTGTTATTATTATTATTATTACTTGAATTGCTATTATTATTATATTAACACCGATGTGTCAGGTGACAAGAAATTATTATGATTTTCAGCCATATTTGTAAGTTAAGTCTCATTACAAACAGCACGTACGTGTATATAAGGCATTACATTACATATACAGTCGACTCTCGTTATCTCGAATTCCAAGGGACTCTCTGAAATACTTCGAGATATCCGTAGTTCGACATATTAGGTTTGCAGAAATGAGGAAAAAATAATTTGATTAACCACATTTAACAAATTGATAGGTAATTGGACTTTTGAAGTTAGAGATATATTGAAAATATTGTGGAAAAGAGGAGAAATTGCTCCTTAGGAGCAATTTCTCCTCTTTTCTACAATATTTTCCATCTGTTGTTAGGTTTTTATGTATAGGCAGGGACCAGATTTTCACTTCGAGATAAGCGGTTATTCGAGATAAGCGAGGTCGAGATAACGAGAGTCAACTGTACTGTCATTGATGAAATGATTTGCCATGGCGAGAATGTCGTCTGCTTACCTGATTTCAGTTTTAGATCAGTCTTGGTCTCCTTAGCATGTTGTTGCATCACTCTAACATAGACGTTCTCGACCTTTGTTGCGCCTGAAAAATATTATATCAGCAATCTAATTAAGTGGACTATAAACTCGAAATAAATCAACACTTTTTATAAGGAAGACAACATGTTACTTCCTGTTTGCGTGCTGTACCCTTCTGAAAAATAGGTCTACTCTAAAAGGCAAGAATTTGCATCCACTTCTAATGAGTACTCACAGCATTATGCTTTTGTGGAAACTAGAGACAAAATACTTAACAGGATACAGCTGTATAAGCCATAATATTTTTACCATATAATACGAGAAAATAAAGAATTTGGTTATTTATGCAGCAAACAAAAGGTTCTTAGAAGTAAACGATGCACACTCTGAAAAGCGGAAAACATGCCTATTTAAATATACTGAAAATTTTACCACCAAAAAATGAAAATTTTCAGATAAAACATTCTGATATTTTTCATATTTCTGCTCAAAACATAGATTGTGGGTACTCGTTAGAATCGCCTCGACGAGGCGGTTCTAACGAGTACACAATCTATGTTTTTGAGCAGAAATAAGAAAAATAATGTACACCCCTTTAAACCCGAGTTTTACTATATAAAAGTGGGGTTTAAGGGGGTCAGAATTATATAGACATGTTTTCGTGATGAAAAGTGTTTAATTCTGAAAATCCGCCTTATAAATTAGACCACCCACCCCCGCTTACTCCTGTTTTCACTATATATTATGGAGGAACATGGAGGTTCGCGTTACACAGACTTGTTAACGTAATGTTAGAATTGCCCAAGATCCAACATTTTGTATTTGCTCTCCTTGTTAATGGAAATGTCTATTTAAGAGCAAAATATTGAAACATCACTATATTTTTTTTATTTTTTTTTTTTTTTTTGCCTTCTACGGACACCCCTTAACTTCTCAGAGTACGTGAGCTGATATCGAACGCGTGTATATATAACTAATCCACTTTGAGTATAAACATTCCTTATGCCATAGAAGTTTTGCTTCTTTCTACTTGAATTTGGGATTCTCTTAAATATTATCCTTGGTATATGTATAAGTTCGGTTTCCATCATATAGGTAGTTTATCGATCTCCAGCTCAATAGAGCTCGATAATGGAGATAAAAAAAACCCCTAACATTCTCTTGCTCGTGGGTTCGACCCCTGTGACTGGCATACATTTTCTCAAACTTTTTTTTTTTTTTTATTTTACGATTTGTAATCATACCAGCCTTCATAGCCGATATTTGTTATGTCACTGTCACGTTTGAACCATACTGTGGATTGAATCATGCCTTACCACCTGCTTATGTATAGAAACAGAACAAAGCACAGGCTCTGGTACTATCAGCAGCTGTCCTTTTTCGAGACATTTGAGTCAGCGCACGACAAAACCTACAATAAGACCTATGTGACCAGCAGACTCAAATCAGTCCACTCGGTATTGCAATGGTTCTCATTTATTCCTCTTTGGATAGCCTGGAGCTGTAGAAGGCACATACCATCAGAGACTACTTTGATCAGATTACACGGATGCGCAGGCTGATCTGAGTCTTCGCTAGTTCCACAAGTCTTATTGTAGGTTTTGTCGTGCGCTGGCTCATGTAGAAAACCAGGGCCCAGTTGTTCAAAGCGTCGTTAGCTTAACGAGCTCGTTAAGGGTCATTTCGTTAACTGTTTTAGCGGATTCAATACACAATATTTTGATATTTTTTGCTGAAAAAATGTGAGTAGCTTTTGCATTGCAAAAGCTACTCACATTTTTTCAGCAAAAAATTTCAGCATATTTGCGTATCACTGGATGTAAATTTTAACGAATCGTTAACTAACGATGTCGTTAGCTTTGAACAACTGGGCCCAGATCTTTTCCAGAAAAGAAAAAAACAAAAACAGGCTTGTATATACTATCAGCAGCTGTCCTTTTTCTAGACATTTTGCTATGTCTAAATGTTGGTGACATGCAAAAATGACTTACCAACAAGTTCTGTGTCTAATTGATCAGCGGGACTGCCTTTCTCTATCAATCTCCTGTCATCACCCAGTCCTTGTTTATCATGCATGTCTTTTATAAACCCTGCTCCTGTGGTGACAACTTCTTTGGTCTGTTGAAGAATAAAATACTATAAGTATGAATATAACCCTGTCCATTGTCCTGTCACATTTGGTTTCAATTTACAATTTGACGTGATAACCTTGGAACCAGAAGCCTTAGGTCACCGGACAACTCTGCTCCTATCGTGACAACTTCTTTGGTCTGATTAAGAATAAAATGCTATAGGTGTCCGGTGTACTATGATATCTGGTTTCAGTTTACACTGTCAAGTAATACAGCTAGGAACCAGAAACCTCAGGTTACCGGACAAGGAAAATTACCGTATTTACGCTAAATATTGGACACCTAAAATATAGATGTCCACTTTTCTACATGTCGTAGCAAACATTGAATACCCAGTGGTAAAATGGAGCGTAGCCTTATTCGGGGATTATTTGAGCTATCGGTTTGAAAAGTACCACATATCGGACTTAAACGATAATCTAAGAAGGATCTTTTCGTTCATCAGATGCAAATTAGGAAACATTGTCAAAACAAGGACTCTAAATACCTACAAATTTGGAATTTCAACAATAATGCTAAAATTGGACTGGATGGCTAGTAATGTAGACAGTGACCAGACTGCTTCAGATCTGGGTCTATACTCTATGTACTAATACTAAGGATCATTGCGATGTGGTATATAGGCTGTGGTAAATGGCTGTTGAGTCTGAAGTCACGTTTCTACATGTGTTTCTTGTTACTATCAAATTTTGTTTTATCATACTGTTGTCAATTTTGAGTATTTATTAAACTGTGTAGTTCATGATTTTGTAAAAGGGGAACTGGGTGTTAAAGTTCGGTATAATAAAATAAATATAACATTCCTGAGAGGACGATAGGAAACAATGACACCCTTCGGAATATTATTATCGAACTCGGATTCGCCTTGGTCGGTAATCATATTCCTCAGGATGACATTTTTCACTATCACCCTCTCAGAAATATAATATCCATATAATAGTATCCATAGCTCGAGATCAGGCATTTGTTTTCAACGTCAAAGTTCAGATAATTTTCTTATTTTTTCACCAAACATATGTTGTGGATTCTCATTAGAAGCACCTGTTGTTGTTTTTTTGTGAAGAAATAATAAAAGAAATATTTACTTAATATCCTTCTTATCTAGAGCTATGGTATCCACATTTTTATACCATGGAAATTTATACAAGTTTTGAATTCACTCTTCGTATAAGTCATAAGCACCATAAATCAAACTTCTGGAACGGTCCTCATATTACTTACAATTTTCGGAAAGAAATAAGTGACGCAGACTTGGTCATAAATCTCACTACCTATTCTCTTTGTGTTGATAGCTTTTAGTCGCTCCATCAAAGTGCTAAAAGACATGAACGAAACAAGTATTAAGATTGTTTTAACATATCTCCAAGACAATATATTTTATGGATACTAGTAAGAATCGCCTCGGCGAGGGCCTTCTAATGAGTACCCACAACATATCGTTCGTTGAGAAACAAGAGAAACATATGAGCCAGCGCACGACAAAAACTACAATGACGTGCGACCAGCGAAGACTAAGATCAGCCTGCGCACCCGCGCAGTCTGATCGGAGTCTTCGTTGATCGCATATGCCTTCTAAAACCTCCAGGCTATCCAAAGAGGAATAAATGAGAATCCTTGTTATACTAAGTGGATGTATAGGCTGATCGGAGTCTTTGCTTGTCACACAGGTGTTATTGTAGGTTTTGTCATGCGCTTACTCATATTATATGGGTATCTCTGTTATCTAGATATATGCAAGCTGTAGTATTTTCACCATATAATACAAGAATAATAAGAAAAAGAAATGGTTTCAAAACACATACAGACAGAGTAGTGAGTCTATTCCGAGTCTTAATTGTGGTACCAGGTACCAAATCCGGGCTACAACGGTAATGAGCTATCAAGGCCCCTAACCCCTGATTTTCCTTTTCATATTTTAGTGGTAAAAATTATTGAAAATTTTATTCGTTTACTGTTACGGACTGCTGATATTTACAGAGCATCAGGTTGATTCCATATACAATTCCATATTACACAGTTGCTATGCGCCGGCCTCGGTGGCTCAGTTGGATGCGCGTCCGACTGGAGACCAGGAGGTCTCAGGTTCGACCCCGGCCGAGGTCGGCAACATTCTTTCGTGGAGATTGATCATGAAATATTTTCTACGGTCATTCTCTCCCTTCCGCTGATTCAAGAAGGGCAGTGGTGAGTTTCTGGCGAAAGAATGTGCACAATACTGGTTAACCGCTTAGAGGACTAAGCCTGCCCAGTAAATGTGTGGTTAGGTAAACTGACCGCGCTCGACATGACCCCACTGGGTTGACTGGGCCGTAAAACCTCAATACAAGCAAACAGTTGCTATGAATATGAAAGTAGAAAATCATCAGGGGTATAGATTACCCTTACACCGTCCGTGACAAGATCTGTGCCGGTGTCTTCGAAGAGACGGAAGCTGATTACATGTCACATAACCTACCATTCCGTTTCGTGGTTTGAAAATTTTAGAGGGACTGCTGTCAGGCAACTACCAAGTATTGACCATTTGAACTTAAAACAAAAAACAAGTTGTAGGCCGTAAAACATCTGCAAAAAAAATTATGAAATAAATCAGGAAAATCAATGGTAGTCTGTAGCCGTTAACAGATTTATGCCAAACGGACTCTTCTACCTTAACTCTTTGAACTAGACCATGTCCAACAGAAGGGGTGTCTGGTTATGTTTATGACTATGTTTTATAGAAATTCGTGTATTTAGTGCAAACAGTGTAGACTCTGATCAGACGCCGCGTTCAGCGATGTCTTATCTGGGTCTGCACTATTGCCAATGTGCCTTTTACGGGACACTAGGCATAAATGGATTAACCTGACATTTTGTCATAGATTTACAAGATGTGAACGCAAAGTATATGTTGCAATTTCTATTCATGCCAAATTTCACGTGGCAAGGAATCTTTTCTTGTAAAAACGATAGCTCAGGGTAATGGCTGTATACCTGGTAGATTTTCCGCCATTTTTACAAGGAAGACAACTTTTGTGACTTCCTGTTTACTTACCTTCTGATAAGGGGTCTATACTATTACTCTCAGCCGGTCTCGGTGCCTCAGTTGGATGCGCGTCCAACGTGATCAGGAGGTTGCAGGCTTGACCCCCGTCCTATCATGAAATATTTTCGACGGTCATTCTCTCCCTTCCGCTTCAAGATTCCGATTCAAGAAGGGCAGTTGTCAGATTCTGGCGAAAGAATGTGCACAATATTGGTTAACCGCTCAGAGGAATAAGCCTGCCCAGTAAAAGTGTAGTTAGGTAAACTGACCGCGCTCGACATGACCCTATTGGGTTGACTGGGCCGTAAAACCTCAACACAAACAAACTACTACTCTCAGAAGAATGAATTGCAATTTATTTTTCTTTTACAGTAGACAACTTTTCGGAAGGGAAGCAAAACCATTTGAGCAGATTTACAGCCCCTGAATGTATACCCAGCCTCCTTAAGAAAATAAACAAATGTCACGTGACTTACTCTGTCATGTTCATAGATTTTCCAACTTTTGTAAGTTGTCTTATTCCATGTTGCACTGCAATACTTATCTCCCCTTCAATGCGCTCTTGAAGCGCCTCAAGTACCTGAAACAAGATTACCATATTTATTGTAAACAGGCGGTTGAAGTTCGGCCCTTCATTTATACTTAAACTGACAAAATTAAAACAGAGACAATTTCGAAATGGCTTATTGACACTTTCGATTATGGGCACTTAGGAATGACAGGGACTGAACATCAAATTCTTGTATTTATCCTAAGTATTGGGACAGACAGGCCTCAGAAAACAGTGTAGACCAAGAACAGACGCTGCAGAACGCGACATCTGAGCAGGGTCTACTCTGTTAGCCACTCATCCAGTTGTTTGTAGACACATCGACAGGTGGTAAAACGGTCTTGTTCAAATATTAAAACAAATATGGTAAGGAGTTCAGGTGTCAATATTCAGGCTTGATTTAATCTAAATTGGTCCGCACCTGTGAAACGATGTCTTTGATATACATGAGATACGCATATTCAGATAATAATGTATATACTCTAAACAGTCGGAGATAGATAGATAGATAGATAGATAGATAGATAGATAGATAGATAGATAGATAGATAGATAGATAGATAGATGGATAGATAGATAGATATTATTTCTTTTAAAGTAATACATATTCAAAAAAGATAGATAGATAGATAGATAGATAGATAGATAGATAGATAGTATTTCTTTTAAAGTAATATATATTCTAATAGATAGATAGATAGATAGATAGATAGATAGATAGATAGATAGATAGATAGATAGATAGATAGACAGATAGATAGATAGATAGATAGATAGATAGATAGATAGATAGATAGATAGATAGAGAGATAGATAGATAGATAGATATTATTTCTTTTAAAGTAATAGATAGATAGATAGATAGATAGATAGTACTTTTAGATAGATAGATAAATAGATAGATAGATAGATAGATAGATAGACTTTTGGTGAAGATAAAAGACCACTTACCTGTACCTTTACATAGACAACACAAGGGAGTCAAATTTGAACCATAACTTAAGAAAATGTACCTTCTGACATCTGCGCCCAACAAAGACTCAAATCAGCCTGTGCATCCGCGCAGTCTGATCAGAATCTTCATTGCCACATGAAGAAATTTATCCTTGTTTATCCAAAATGTGCACAGTGAAGATTCTGATCAGACTGTGCAAATGCGCAGGCTGATCTGAATTTTCACTGAGCATGCATGTCCAAAGGTACGTGGCTTATTTCATTATCCTGGATCTACACTGTTCAATCAGGTCTGTTTTAGGATGTTGAAGTAAGCACCTGTTTAAAAACTTACCTCTTTTATTGATGCTAATATCTCTTCATGTTTTTCTCTTATGGTCTCATATTTACTGGAGTCATCCTGATATTTGTTGTCATACATGTTGAACCTTTTAGCTAGGCTATCTAGCTCTTTCTTTAGCTTCTTAATATCCTCATCTCCGCCAACCTGGCGTGCCTCCACTCCGCCAGCCTGACGCGCCTGGTTGTACACAGTTTCTATATTCTCAAACTTTTGAAACGTACTCGTTGCTCTTTTGAAGTGGTACATGGCTGCCTGTAAAAAATAAAAATGCAGACGGCACTCTTTAGACCGACACTCGAGACAACGACAAAATTCGTTATACATGTAATGACAATTTGACTGTCACGAACCTTCGCTTAAACGGTAACAATTAGTCACAAACTATGCAAGAATATTGTATTTAATACTTTAAAGAAACATTTGTTTTGTGTATTTGTTAGAATCGCCTCATGGAGACACTTGCTGACGATGGTTTTAACTTTGAGTATTTTTTTATTTACTATTTATTTCAAGTTGTTTGCTATTTTTCATTGTTCTATTTACGTCTTCACTCTGTTTAACGCTTAGCATGATGGGTAAAAATGACAACAGTCGACATTGTGATTTTTTTTTTATTTTTCTTATTTTTTCCAGAAAGTAAGCTTTGACAATTCATGCAAAGGTGACAAATTGCATGAAATGTCAAAGCCATTTTTTTTTCGGGAAAATTACGAATAATCAGTTTGTCGTCTGCTGAATTAGCCCAGAGAGTGGTAAAGATTATGATTTTGGTCTAAGACTATCACTATTTACCCCAATATGCAGGCATCGTAATTTTTACTTAAAGAGTAGCCGCAAATGATAGAGTGGCTCCAGTCTCCAGCGATTAAATATTTTTGGCTTATAATCATGTTGCTAATCCATTAAAATACAACCGAAATATCATGACTATAAAGGCTTGTCACTAGAGCGATCAGCCTTTATAGTCATGATATTATTTTGGTTTTATTTTAGTGGATTAGTAAACAGGATTATAATAACAATTATTTAGTCACTGGAGACTGCAGCCATTCTGTCATTTATAGCTACTATTTAAGGAAAGAATTACGATGCTTATAAAACTTGCAGCTTTTTTTTTTCTATGGAGAGAAAATACAGTCGAACTTCAATGGCTCGAACATCTTTGAGACCATGAAAATATTTTTCGAGATATGGATCGTTCGAGCCATTGAGGGTTAATCATGGCGCCAGGTCAGGAAGCAAATAACGATAATTTTGGGAACTCTTTTCGAGTTTCTACAGAATAATTGTATTGAGTGTACTCATCACAATCGCCTCGATGAGGCGATTCTAATGAGCACACACAGCATACAATTTCATGATAAAATAAAATGTCCCTAAATATCTGTTTTCTTGAGCTATCCATCGGTGTTCGAGCTATTGAGGTTCGACTGTAACAAGTCTTATGTTTTTCTTCCTTTTATTTTAATCATTCAATTCCGACAAAATTGCTTTTGATTCCTTTCTGAAAATGGCTCTTCTCTAAAAGGCAAAGAGATGGCGTCCTCCCTCCCCCGCCCCTTGTAAAAAGTGGCCGTAAAACTACCAAGCGTATTAAGTCCCCTTAACCCTGGTCCTGCTGAACCCGGATATGCCCTGCCTTCTCAAACAGAGTAGAACTGATCTGGATCTGCACTGTTTGTCATTAAATGTGTGCACTTGTATCAATAACCTTGATCAAGTAATCTGACTGGCTGAAAATTAGAAGTAGTGCGTGCATTTTGATTTATTCAGCATGATAATGGTTAAGAGAGAAACTTTTATCAAGTGTACGTGAGCTTTCTGAATGGTCAAAGTAAACTGAAATTTAAAGACCAACATTTTGTTATAACCTGACAAAAAAAATAAAAAAAAGGGCCTTTCAGACCATGTTCATTTCATCCCAGAGTTTTTGAAGTGAATTCCATTTTTGAATTTGGACTTGACCACTGATACAAATAGGGGTTTCAGTCTATAATAATAATAATAATAATAATAATAATAATAATAAAACAAAACAGGATGGCAACCAGTGTCGATCCTGATGAGACGGCTCTTTACAAGCCGTCTCATCTGGATCTACACTGTTTGTACAGGCTCTGGTTTTGGTCTGCCGGGCTGAAGGGGTTAAGACAGAGAGTGCTTATGAATATTTTCATCATTATCATTACCTCTCCCAAAGTAACTGCTTTCGCTACTACAGCCTTGTGCTTTTCAACAAGCTCCAACATTCTATCTACATTCCAGCGCATTTCGTGTACTACCCAAGCAGGAAACCTGAAATATATATATATATATATATATATATATATATATATATATATATATATATATATATATATATATATATATATATATATATATATATATATATATATATATATATCAACCAATAAACTGCCAAGAACTTTGCAACAAACGATAGTCTATTTTTTATGACTTGTAGGGGAAAATAAGGCTTGACGTTTCATGTGAATCGTCTGCTAAGCAGACGATTCACATGAAACGCCAAGCCTTTTTTTCTTTGAAATATAATAAGGATAGTTCAAAATGTGATCAGCTGTATTTGTGATTGGTACTTTAAGAATTACGGTGTCTTTATAAAGGGGTGATAATCCTCACCCCCTCCCCCCCCACCCCAGTAGTTTATTCTACTGACAGTTCTAAGGCGGTGGTCCCGGTGTTAGTCTAACTCTTTGGTGTTTTGTGGTTTGTTCTACGAGGCGATTTGTTTTAAGTCTTGCTTTGTTCTATTTTTTCTTGTGTTTTTCAGTCCTTTTAGCATTGCGATTACCTCGCTTGGGGAAGAGAGAGCTAATCTTAGTGCATTTCGTATGTTTGTTCGATTTGCGCTTGTTTTTTTTTTTTTTTTTTTTTTTTTTTTCTGTTTCCTCTTTCTCCTGGTGTCTCGGAAGTGTTGAGGCTTGTGATTCTGGCACTCCCTGGACTTTCTCTTACCTTTTTATACCCCGCCACACAATAGTGTCGGGGTATTATGGTTTCACGTTGGACGTCCGTGTGTCTGTCCGTCCGTCCGTACGTCGTACGTCCGTCTGTCTTTCGTTTCCGGATGATAACTTGAGTAAACATCAATGGATTTTTAGCAAACTTGGTATGTGCATTGATATTGTGGATGTTTGGTTTGGGATTGCTAATGGGCAAATTTCATCAATTTGTTTACGGAGATCTACCCGAGACACGGCCATATTTTCGTTTCCGGACGATAACTTGAGTAAATAACAAGGGATTTTAAACAAACTTGCTATATGCATTGACATTAAGGAAATCTGGTTTGGGATTGCTAATGGGCAAATTTTGTCAAATATTTACGAGTTATCTGCCCGAGACACGCCCATATTTTCGTTTCCGGACGATAACTTGAGTAAATAAGGGATTTAAATCAAACTTGCTATATGCATTGACATTAAGGAGATCTGTTTTGGAATTGCTAATGGGCAAATTTCGTCAAATTTGTACAGAGTTATCGGCCCAAGATACGCCCATATTTTTAGTTTCTGGACGATTACTTGAGTAAATAACAAGGCCTTTTAACCAAACTTGCGATATGCATTGATATTAACAAGATCTGGTTTAGGATTGTTATCTGTCCATTGATATCATAAAGATCTGGTTTAGGATTGTTATCTGTCCCTCCGTCATTTTCTTTCCAGACATTTTCGCAACGATAACTTTAATATATAATCAAATAATTGCTCTTGCGGGGCATTATGCTTGCAGTGCTTTTATTTTCATTAGTCAATGAACGCCCCTTACAAGTCTCAATTGAAGTACTCTGATTATTCAATAACCGCCCCTTAAATTTTCAATTAAAGTACTCTCATTATTTAATAACACCGCTTTCACATTTAAGTCGCAATTAAAGTACTCTCATTATTCAATGTCTCAGTAAAAGTTATCTCATTATTCAACGTACGCCCATTATACGTTTTAATTAAAGTACTCTGATTATTCAATATACGCCCCTGATAAATACCAAATAAAATACTCTCATTATTCAATGAACGCCTTTTATAAGTCTCAATTAAAATGAACGCCCGTTGTAAGTTTCAAGTACTAGCATTACTTAATAAAAGTCCCTTGTTTAACGCTCAGCATGATAAAGCAATTGTCTGGGAAACTAAGAAAAAAAGCACCAGGTTTTCGGCTGCTATTAGCCCAGAGAGTGGTAAAAGTTGATAAACCACCTTTTTGTAAGGATCGATAAAAGTAAGCGCATTACATAATGAACGCTCCCTGTTTAAACACTTACATTTCTGCCGGAGCAGAGATCATTTCCCATGTCGGCTTATATATTGTATCTCTTGCAGACCTGTACATATTGTTGTTGTTTCTGTTACTCATATTGTTGTTTTTATTGTTGTTGTCGTTTCGTCCAGTATTGAACACCATAGTCTTATGGTATTCGAATAAAAAATCCTTCAAAAAATCATGGAGGTTCAGTAGGCTTGAAGGATCTGAAAATAAAGTAAAGAAGAAAAGATGCAGTAAATGGTACGTGCCATGATAAAAGGATTCCTATCGCATATACAGAGAGCGAAACCCAGGTCACCCAACGCCTGTGCATCGGAACAATCGCAGCCCGCTTACAGAATCGCTGTTAACTGTATAATGTGGATATGGACATGGGATTTTCTGATCAAACTAAGTGACTGGAGAGGCTGACGTGCCCATGTTTCCAAACATACGAAGACATTTTTTTCTAGGCATGACAATGCACACATTTTTACCTCATTCTCGTCATCACGAAAATATGCCTATATAGTTTTGACCCCCTTAAACCCCACTTTTATAAACTGGGGTTTACAGGGGTATACGATAATGTTCTTATTTCTGCTCAAAACATAGCTAACGAGTACCCACAATATAGTTTTTGAGCAAAAATATGAGAACTACCAGAATTTTTCATCTGAAAGTTTTCATTTTTTGGTAGAAAAATTCTCAATATATTTCATCACGAAAACATGCCTATATAATGTTGACCCCCTTAAACCCCACTTTTATATAGTAAAACTGGGGTTTACAGGGGTATACATTATTTTTCTTATTTCTGCTCAAAAACATAGATTGTAGGTACTCGTTAGAACCGCCTCGCCGAGGCGGTTCTAACGAGTACCTACAATCTATGCTTTGAGCAGAAATATGAAAAATATCAGAGTTTTTTACCTGAATTTTTTTTATTTTTGGAGGTGAAATATTCTATATATTTGAATAGGCATGTTTTCGTAATGTGAATAGGCGTGTGTTTTGTAATGGTGTTCATTATTTATTATGTTGACTATTATAACAGTTATCATTGTTGTACTTATTATTTTCTCTACAGACAGTACCATTTTTATTAGAGTAAAATTCTAAATTAACCAGTTTATAATACATGTATTTACCCTAAGTATTGAAACACCTTAACTCCTTACCATACTTGTCATGAAATTTAAAAACAAAAAAGCCAGTGTTGCTACAAATTGATACACCTATAAATTGCAGGATGAGAGACAAATCATGTGACCCATTTCTGAAAAGATTTCTTCTTTAACCCTTGTCCTGCTGAGCCAGGATATATCCTACCTTTGCAAACAGTGTAGCTCCAGATCAGTTGGCTTCTTCAGAAGCCAACTGATCTTGATCTGCACTGTTTGTCATTAAGTATGTGAATGTATATCAACAACCTGGATCAAGTAATTTGATTGGCTGAAAATTAGAAGTGGGCATGGCTTCTTAATTTATTCAGCATGACAAGGGTTAAAAAGCTGAAAGTAATGTCTGTATAAATCCATACAGTTATTTTCTTATTAAGTCAATCAGATTACTTGATCCATGTTGTTGATACAAATTCACATACTTAATGACAAACAGTGCAGATTCAGATCAGTTGGCTTTTGAAGAAGCCAACTGATCTGGAGCTACACTGTTTGCAAAGGCAGGGTATATCCAGGTTCAGCAGGACAGAGTTAAAAGCTAAAAGTAATCTCTGTACAAATCCATACAGTTATTTTCTTATACATTTTCTTATAATGAGGAACCCCTTTCAGAGGGAACCTGACATGCAATAAAACAAACAGGAAATCACAAAAGTTGTCTCTCTTGGCGGAATGGCGATAAATTCTCCAAGTCTATCCAGTGGTATACGAACCTTTGACCTTCGGCCTCTGAGTGAGTTTCTGCATGACCTCCGTAGTCACGTCTTTGTCTTTAAAGTGGCCAGTGAACAGTTGATGCGTTGCATCGGTGAACTGTTCCACCAGAGTCAGCCTGAAAAAGGTAACGAGAAAAAGATCTGAACCCTATCTCATGACAACATGTGTGTTTTCTTATTTCTGTTTTTTTCACAGAAAATAAGATTTCGTTCAAGCTGTCTCGTTCAGAGAAAATTTGAGTCAATCTTACTTTCTGTGAAAAATAAGAAAGCTACATTTTATAAATGTTTACTATTCTTTACATTCAGAAGGTTAAGTTTAAATTTACAACTTTGGAACCGCTCTTATATGATTGCACAGTTAGGCTCCGTCCCTTTTCAGTGGATTATTAAATAAATTTCCAAACCTATTCATGAAGTCTTAGAGAAACATAAGACGACATATTGTACAAGGACTACAATTATTGTAACTTTCTGTTTGCTTCCCGGCACTCCAAGCCTTTCTGAAAAAAAAAGGGCTCTGCTCTAAAAGGAAAGAATTTGCTCCGAAGCTGCAAAGTCATTTTGACATAATTGCCTACACTCACAGTCTATATTGCCTTTAAAACAGATTAACGTTTTAGCCAGCGCATGACAAAAACTGCAATAAGACTTGTGCGACCAGCGAAAGATCAGCCTGCGTATTCGCACAGTCTGATCAGAATCTTTGCTTATTGCATGTGCCTTCTACAGCATCCAGATATATTTTAGAGAAATTGTCTTCTGTTTTCATAAAAAAAAATGTAAGTTGTGTGTACTTAGGCAATTCTAATGAGAACACTCAACAAACCATTATTTAATAGAAGATAAAAAAAAAATAAATAAATAAAAACAAAATAAAAAAATAAAATAAAAAACAAAACAAAAAAACGAAACTTTCTCCATTTGCCTCCCGACCTGGCGCTCCAGTTGTAAAGGAACTGGGAAATACCCACTGTGAAACCACTGCAACCGGAAAGGAACTGCTAACCATTCATTATGTACCGCATGCTTATGTCCCTGACTAGACTCGAACTTTCGCGGTAGAGGTGTGCAAGTAGTCGACAGACAAAGCTGGCTACCAACTGAGCTATCCCGGTGCCCTTACTTTCCATAATGACCAAAGAAAGAAATCTAATCAATAACAATCTTTAAAATATGAAAAGAAGAAAAATATGAATATTTACAGATCTTGTTGCCTCTTGCTAAAAGTGGTAAGTGGAATTGTCACAGAATCCATTATTATACGCTTAAATAACCCTGTCTTCTGAGAGAGCTATAAAACTGCGCTTGCTACCTTGTGCATAGCAGCAAACTATGACGCGGCGTTGCCACGGTTGTTAACGTAAAGTTGACGTTGCGTCGTCAAATTGACGTTGCGTGATTCTTACGATAGCTTGCGTATTATAACGTAAAAACGTCCGATTTTGCAGTCCCATCAACTTCTGCAATAAATAAATAAATAAATAAATAAATAAATAAAAGTTCATCTGTTTCCTTCTTTGCCATGCGTTGGATATGTAGTAGGGTCTGGAAAGCGGACCCCATAGTTCTGCATTCTAAACAAAAATGCGCGTTTTCTCTTTCTGAAAATATCAATTTTTTTTATTTCTCTGTTATTTCATTATTATTATTATTTTCTTCAGGACCATGATACTCTCCTGTCTGTAATAGTTTGGTCCATTTTTTCTTCAAGCATTATTGAAATTACCACATTTTTCTTACTAGTAAATCATATCCAGACCCTCTAACAGAAATGCGTATGCCTCAGTAAAAGTCTACCCTTGGAGATTGCTCAAACCGGACAAATCAAAACGTATATGGTCCCATATGCGATCAGCAAAAACGCAGATCAATCTGCTTTCCCGTTCACTCTGTGCATGACTTTTGGTCAGCATCAAGACTGCTGTCTTTGGAACCTACGCGGACAGCAAAGGCCCAATGAGTCAGCGGATCCACACAGTTTGATCCGGACATTTGTTGTCCACTTATTTTGAATCGTATTAATAATAATCGTTTGCGTTTTAGGACGCTCTAAATATCTGTGTTCCGTCACAATAGTTTGCTGCGTATTTGGTAGAAATTTAACCCATGCATGCCGAGTTGATTCCTCTGCTTCAAATCTTTGGACATATCCATTTCCAACAGAAGGGGTGGTTGGTTGACTTTTATTATTACCACGTTTTAAACGAATGCCCGTGTCAAATGTAAATAGTATGGACCTTGATCAGACGTCGCGTTCTGCGGCGTCTGATCTGGGTCTACACTGTTTGATAACGTCCTTTTTATGCGATGCTAGGTATAAATGGGTTAACTTTATACTCTATTTTTCTTGAACACGTCCATGTAATTGACACTCTCGTGTTTCTCTGTAATACATAGTGAAATCAAGGGCATGCATGCGTCTACATTATTAAGTGAATGTTCAGACAAAACTTCCAGGCTCAGTTGTTCAAAACTAACGATATAGTTAGTTAACTTATCGTAGAAACTTTGATCATTAAATATTGAATATAATATTATGTTAATTTTTTTGCTGACAAAATGTGGATAGCTTTTGCATTTACTCACATTTTTTTAGCAAAAATACCTGTGAAAGATTTTGCACTTACTAGAACAGTTAATATGTGCCCATAAACGAGCTCTTTAAGCTAAAGATACTTTGAACAACCGGGCCCTGAACTCTGCAACATTTAAACCCCATTTCAAATTACTGTTGTTTCTCTGTTTAATTTCTGCACTAACTAAATCTAAATACACTGTATGACCAACTTTCCTCATTTTCCCTGTATTATATCGTGAAAATACCATCCCTTACATAGTTCAAAATAAGAGGGATATTTAGATTACATTTTTCTTATTTCTTCGCGAAAACATATGTTGCGGAGTACTCATTAGAAGAACTTCAGCGAGGCGCTTCTGTTAAATTAGTATCAAGAACATGTATTTTCAGGGAGAATTAAGAAAACATCACCCTATGTATTCGATTTCTTCCGAAGGGAAGGAGGAAGAACACATTTTTATAAAGTTCACTCTTTAATTAATATTCCGGCCGATGGCCTTCTTCAGTAAAATAGAACAATTTGAAAGGAATTTACGTGATTGCAGCTATTAACTCAATCAATAGGAATTATTGCATAAAAAGCAGTGTCGGACGTTATTAACAGCCGTGTATTAACAAGCAATTCACGCGCTGTTAATGCACGCTACGCAACTTTCAATATGCTCGTACGGGGGCCACAGTTTTGCTGCCGTTATGAGATGTATACTGCCCGGCCCTAGAACGAGCATAGTCCGTGGAAATTACGTTCAAGAGACACAGGTGAAAAGGCGAAACAAAATAGTGCAAGAAATAACGCGAAATGTAGCAAATGCTTCCAGTTTTTATGCAATAATAGCGATCAAACATGGTTTTTCAATGCATTAACATTCGCCAGGTCCCGTGGGAGGTGTTGAAAACCGAGGCCTTCGCCTTCGGCCTCGGTTTTCAACACCTCCCACGGGACCTGGCGAATGTTAATGCATGAAAAAACATGTTTGATCCCTATAGTAAACAACGTCGATTTCATTTTACTGAAGAAGGCCAGCGGCCGAAATATCTATTTAAAATGAACTTTTTAAAAGTGTAAGAAAAATCATTATGGTTAAAAGATCCTTATGTAGAGCGATGGCATAGAAGTATACATTTTACACTGGTGTGTTTGTCAACGTAATACTTATTTATTCCGATGTGAGATTTTTAAAATGTTCTATACATACCTCGAAAGATGGTCTGCTTACGGCAGCATTAATTCAGAGATGCGATAAGAAATCATTTCATATCAAGAACGACACTAATTGAAATTTTACAAGCTGCTAGTTGCCACATTGTATGTATTAATACCATATATCAATGTATTAAACTTTTCTTGGATAATAAAAGGTCTATTTTTGAGGAATATACATGTATAAGCCCAATAACTTGAATATTTCTCGACGGATTTTCATAATTTTCACTAAACTGATCAGCTTAACAGGCTCTTTATTTTCTGTTATGCTTATTATTTGATACTATAACAAGCATTTCGTGTGATCCTGTCTGTGATCTGGGACAGCCGCTTGAGTAATATACGAGTATGTACAGTGTCAGATCATGTTTATTGTACATAGTATTGCTATAAAGTGCTCGGAAGATAATTTGACAGTGACATCATGGCAGCTACCACTCTGCCTGGGTAAAGCAGGTTTTGCATGAATTATCATGTAAACGTTAATGATAATTTCATGTATATATATTCTTATAGCCAAAGGTATGATGTTGGTTAGAATGATGCAATAGCGCAGTTGGTAGAGCGGAACGCTCTGAACGAACGCCTATATGATTATTTAGTACATGGGAAGTTTTCTTTATTTCTTTTTTTTTAATAACTTTTACTTAGCTTTTAATCCTTGTATATTACATATGATATTATTTTATTTAGATATTATTCGACATTTGTACATGCTTCAAGCGTTCTTGTCCCCATATGCATTTTCACGGATTGTCAGTACGTGGTAATCATTCAAACTAAAACTTTAACTAGACTTATGTTATCTAACTTTAAAAGCTATGCAAAATAGAAAATAAAACTGTTACTACTCTGAAAATTCGTTACATAACTGATAATTGCGAAATACAGTTTCTTTCTTAATATGTTTTTCTTTTATATTTATTCTTAAAAAAATATAGAATAAAAAAACAGATAACGAAATACTAAGATTCCGACCCACAATGTCCAGATTTGTTTTCTGGATAAAATACCACTGAGCTACTGCGGCTTTACGGTTACTTCTTCTTATAGTTATTGAAGGTAGCTATTCGGCTGGCGTTTACCTTTTTACTAAAATGGACGTCCCAGTCAGCATTCTACGTAAATCTATATCGGGCCGTCATCGGCCCGTCAGGGTAGCTGACGGGCCGATGACGGCCCGATGTAGATTTACGTAGAATGCTAGCTGGGGTGGTCTCACAATATAAACATTCATCGACGTCACTGTGAACTAATCCTCCGAGGATAGTATAACTTGGTGAATGTTTACTGTCGTGTCAAAGGTTGGACGAGTTCATCCAAAATAGGTTTTTAGGTAAGCATGACTAAAAATAACATCTCGTGAATTTACGGACTTGTCCGTGAAGCGTTCGGCGATAGCGCAACGGGAATACCTATTCTGTAACAGCTGACGCCGTGGTGTAGTGGATACATCGCTGGAGTATGACTGTCTTTACTAACCCTCTGGCTGATTGGCTTTTATTGTATACACCCGAATTCTGAACAGCGTGGACCCAGAGCAGAACGCGGAGTGATTAGAGTGAATGTCTCTCATCTGGCATTTTTGATAAATAAACAGATAGATGATGACCTTGTTAAATTTTTGGGGCAAGTATGGTAAGGTGTCAGAATGTTTTGGGTAAACATGGTATTTTTTCTTTCTTCTTTCTTTTATATATATTTGCAATAAACAACAAGATATTACGTCGATATATCAACACTTTATCATCATTCAATCTGATCAGGACCGTTATCCGTTTAAATTGACGGATACTATAGAATACATGAATAGACAAGAGCAATCCAGAGAAGTTCCAGATGAGACTGTGCGGATGCACAGGCTGAGCTTGACCATCGCTCTTCGAATGCAACAAGAGCTCATTACACGCATTAAAGACTTTTTTTTGTATTAGTCTTAGCATGCTGAGTAAGCATTTCAGCAGACAAGATTTTGAAATATTTTTCTTATTTCCCCAGAAAATAGAATTTGCCTATTTCAACATTTCATACAAACTGACTGCTCGATTGAATCCTTTTTTTCTGAGAAAAAAGGAAAATGTAACATCAATTTGTCGACTGCTGAATCTGCCCATAGCGTAGTGAGTTTAAGAATTTTCACAACGCAATGATTTAGATGAAAAAAAGAAAGGAAAAATAAAATAAAATAATAATAATAATAATAATAATAATAATAAAAATCACGCATATAGATAAGATATTATTATGAGTAAAAAAAAAAAAAAGAAAAAAGAAAAGGAAAAAAGACTGCTAGAAGGATCGAACCTCCGACCGTCGATTTAGTGTTTATACTTCATGATCCAATACGCTTGTAATGAACCGCTATCAATGTATAACTTACTCAGTCTAACGGAGTCGGTGAACTGAAAGTACCGAGAAGCATTATTCATACCCGTATCAACCTCCTTCACCTTGACCCTGGATTATTCCAATATTAAAAGTACATTGATACGACAGTAAACATTCATCGAGTAATATGCGCGTTCAACGCTCGCAGTTTCCGAGCTGCCGGAGGTTTTGCGTGCTCGACTAACACCTACATGTAAAAAAAAAGCATGTCGTGTGACCAACGATAGGTGTAAACAAAATGTGGTAGTTACATAGATGCTTTGCGCTTTGTTGCGCTTTGTTGCTAATACAGTAATGCAAGCGTTTCCGTGATTTGTCAAAGCGAGTCATTATCATTATCAATTTACACGGCGTCACAGCTAATAAGAAGAAGGGGACCTTATACTGCGGTCGGAAATTTCAAACTGTAAAAAATCAGAGAATCTTAAAATGTAGGCAAACGAATTGCACACAGCGGATTTTTAAAACATCTATAGTTTTACAAATCACTTGATCTTCTTTGTCATTCTGACAAAAAGCTAAGAAGGGCGACATTCTTTTGGAAATTGGAGAAGAGGCCGTAAAATATCCTTATTTTAATCATGTTAAAGCAGGGTTTGGTCAGTGAAAAGGGAAATTTTATATGTGATTGAGTTTGGCTACCCTACATATGAAGCAAGTGATGATACTGAAGACGCACAGATATAGGTAGCACCTATTAAATTCATATTCTGTTTTAATTTGATCCGTGTCCGGTGAAAAAAAAAATACGTTATCGAATATACTAACAATAAAGGTCAAGGTCATCCTGAACATTTGCATTCTAATAAGGATCATCGCAAGTCATCGGTATAGTCATACTTCTACAATATTCAACAATCTGTAAGCAATCAGGACCCTTTTAACATGGCATGGCGCGTTTCATCCTTGGATTCAGACAAAAATTGTATGTCACTAAAAGAAAGCTTATCTGTTAAAATCATTGGTCTGTTATTAGTTTTATCAAAGAGAATTGAAGGATCATGTTAAAGGACTAGCATAATAGCGCTTATCATTTATAATCAGTTACTTTTGAGCGTTTTCATAGCCTTGAGATATGTACGAGTGCTTGGGTGCAGAGCTAAGTACTAGTACATCTATACTATAGCATCAGTAGGTCTGCATCTGTACCGCTTACTGAGATGACATTTCCGATACCAAACTGCCAAACTGTCACAAAAACTAGTATGTTCATTTCATAGGAGTAGTTACAGTAAAATCTCTAAGGGACCTGAACAAGCAGTGCTGACCCAGATCAGACACCGCATAAAGCGGCGTCTGATCAGGGTCTACACTGCTTGCCACACATCCAGCAGTTTTAGAACGTTGACAGGTCGTACAATGGAGTTTGTTCATTGCTTTCAAGGGTCATTGTTTTTTTGTTGTTTTTTTTTTCAGAATCTCTTTTTATTTTATTGTTAGCGGTGAAACCAGTGTATATCTAGTGAAAATAAAAGTGGTACATTGTATCAATCACTAGTGAAATGATATCGTATCATTTCACTAGTGACTGATACGATTTATATTTTCACTCCTCGCTTTTGGCGACTTCGGTTTTCTTCATAGTTTCAGATGTGGATCTTACCTCCACTTAAGATTTTTGAACACTGCTAACTTCTTTGTTTCTTAACTAGAGTATCAGGTGTTAGTATGCATTTTCTTAGTTAAAATGTAAGGAACATTTTGGTATCAAAATTATTTCAATTTGCCGATTTTTTTTTATTTTATTTTTTTATTTTATTTATTTATTTATTTTTTTTTTTTGTCTCTCCAGCGTTTCACATGTTAAGCACTGAGCGTCGACGCCATGACGTTCATGTTTTGTTTGGTGACGTTATTTATGACGTCAGAAACGCACATTGGCATACAATAAAATAAAAAGAAAATTTACTCTTTTTCAGTGAAAACCATAAAATTGTTTTATCTCGGGTAATGAAAACATTCAAATTTTCACTCGTGCTTTGCACTCGTGAAAATACTGATGTTTTCATTACACTCAATGACAATATTTATGGTCTTCACAGCAAAAGAGTACATATGCTCTATATCTTCATTACAGTTGGTGTTAGTGACATGTGGCGGCCGCGAAACGTCTCTATGTACTTCAGTATATTGTAATCATACGAATTGTCTGGGTATTGTGGTCATTGAGTCCATTCCGGGATATATATGAGAGTCACTGATGAGGACTAAATGGCCGAAACTAGCTAGTCTGGGCCTGAAGACCAGACACTTCAACTTTTTTTTTATGTCCCCGCCACAAAGTGGATGAGGGCATATAGTTTCACCATCCGCCATACGTCCGTGTGTCTGTCCGTCTGCCAGTCTGTCCGTAAACACAATGAGTACCTATATTATGTGTATTTAAATGGGATTTATTCCGTAGATACATAGAAATCTCCAATTGTGTGGCTAAAAATCGACTTGTTGGGCATAAAATAGTCACATTGGGAGACATAAGTATCAAACTTATTCTGGGTAATCACAAAAGTACCCATTCGTTAGAATGTCCGTCCGTCACATAGTTCATAGTACTGCTCGTGCCTACAACTCCTCCTACAGTTTTCAAGGTAATGGTTTGAAATTGGCATCATAGTAAGGATAGACTGAGCATGTGCATTAAGATCACAGAACTCTGATCGAATTATTAATGATGGAGTTACTTACCCTTGATTTACGTAGGAAATTTGCCTATACACATGGTATATTAGGGTTCGTGTCTCCGCAACTCCGCCGACAGTTTTCAAGGTAATGGTTCTGAACTTGCACCATAGTAAACATATAAATCGAGCATGTGCAGAAAGGTCACAGAACTTTAATCAAATTGTTATTGGTGGAGTTACTTAACCTTGATTTACCTAGAAAATTGTCTTATAAACATGGCATAGTAGTGTTTGTGTCTCCGCAAATTCTCCTTCGGTTTTTAAGGTAGTTTGAAGCTTGCACCATAGTAAGGATATAGAATGTGCATAAAGATCAAAGAACTCTAAAACAATTATTATTGGTGGAGTTACTGACCCTTCACATTGCATAGTAGGGTTCGTGTTTTCGCAACTCCTCCTACAGTTTTCAAGGTAATGATTCGAAACTTGCACCATAGTAAGCAAATGTAATAAGCATGTGAATTAAGGTCTCAAAACTTTAATCGAATTATTATTGGTCGAGTTACTTACCCTTGATTTACCTAGAAAATTGTCTTATACACATAACATAGTTGGGTTTGTGTCTCCGTAACCTCCTTCAGTTTTCAAGGTAATGGTTAAAACTTGCACCACAGTAAGGATATAGACTGAGCATATGCAAAAAGGACACAGAACTTTGATCAAATTATCAATGGTAGAGTTACGTACCCTGGATTTACTTTGAAATTTTGTCTTAAACACATGATACAGTAGGGTTTGTGTCTCTGCTATTTCTCCTACAGTTTTCAAGTTAATGATTTGAAACCTGCAAACAAGTAAAATATAGGCTGGGCATGTGCATAAAGATCACAGAACTCGGATCAAAGTTTTGTTGCTAGAGTTCCTAACGCTGGATTTACTTAGAAATTATGCCTTAGACACATGGCATAATAGGCTTTGTGTCTACGCAACGTCTTCTACAGTTTTCGCGTTAACTAATGATTTGAAACGTGCAGCAAAGTAAGATTATAGGCAGGGCATGTGCATAAAGGTCACAGGTTTATTGGTAGAGTTACATACCCTCCATTTACTTAGAAATTTACCATAATCACGTTGCATAGTGCAGCTTATTTTATTGCATCGAATTACATGCACTTGATTTTATTTAATAATGTTGCCTTATAACCATGTCATAGTAGATTTCATGTGTCTGCAAATCCTCTTACAGATTTCAAGGTCATGTTGGGAAATAAGCACTATAGTAAGAATACAGGTTGAGTTTATGCATGAAGTCCACATGACTCTGAAAAGAGTCAAATGATAAATGTACAACGCCAAACTGGCTGTAGCGGGGACATTAGGGATCTTCTAGTTTAGTATTGTGAATGTTCTCTAGGGACATTCCTTTTAGAATCGATTGCTCAAACTTAATGACCTGTTCAAATGTTGGAATTAGTTAGGTAAGGACTTAAGTGTCCCAGTATTGAAGGGCAATACGGTCGGTATTCGTAGCAGGTGTTAGCTTCTCTTCTTTTTACATAGTCACGGAAGCCCGATGCGGTGGACATCTCTCATACCCGAATTCTTCGGTTGTCTTATTTCGTGTGTTGTGGCAGTTGAGGTGCGTTCGAATGGGGTGCTTGCTTCCTACGCATCCTTTGGAAAGTATTTCCAACCTTATGTTTGTCACGTAACTGTAATGGCACAGCGGTTTCGCTGTGCTTGTTGGTAGGGACTTTCTTATTGTGTTCAATAATATTCGTTTTGAAAATGTTAAGGGTTCTGATATTTAAGGGCGATGTTTCGCGCGAGTAAAACTGGTTGATTGGTTATGTTCGGTGACAGAGGGTCTTCCAGCATGGTCATTCTTACCCTCCCCACCACCACCCCATCCCCTCATGTAGTTTTTATTGGAAGCAAATGGATACATTGGAATCTTTTCCGCCATTTTAACAAGGTAGTCAACTTGTGTGATTACCTGTTTACTTTACGTTACGTCCCTTTTTAAAAAGAGTCTACCCTAAAGGAAATAATTTGCTTCCAAGAAAAACTACATGAGGGGATGGGGTGGTGGTGGGGAGGGTAAGAATGACCATGCTGGAAGAACCTCTGTCACCGAACATAACCAATCAATACCATGGATGATGTCACAGAGAAGATGATTCATTTGTTCCTCCGGCTGGCGCACATGCCATTTTGTTGGTTTCGTTATTAGGTGGTTCAATTTGGTACTATGGATGATGTCAGAGAGAAGATTATTCATTTGTTACCCCGGCTGGCGCACATGCCATTTTGTTGGTTTCGTCATGAGGTGGCTGAGTTTGGTACTGTTGGTGATGTCACAGAGTAGATCATTTATTTGTTCCTCCGGCATTGATATACTCACCAGCAGGCATGCAACGCTGAGGCATCGTCGAATCAACATCGATGCAACGTTATGAAGCTGCATCGACGTTGATGCGAGGTTGTATAAATGTCATGATCTCGCTGGATCCGGTGCAAAAATTAATCATTAGTCAATAAAGTATAAAATTTGTTTATTTTTTTAGCTTTACCATTTTTTATTACAAAGAAAACGGTATTTTTTATACATACCAATGCACGAGTCAAACCTGAGAGAGTGTACCTCCCAGTCGGCTTATATGTGAATCACAGTGCGAGAAAATGTGCCTCCAGACATGTGCACAGTGAACACTTAAACCAGACTGCACATACGCGCATTCTGATTGGTCCTCGTAAAACGATTACGCTTATCAGATTACGCGGGTGTGCACGTTGATTTGAGTGTTTGCTGGTTGCATGCCCAACGGTACATTTTCTCACCTTGATTATTTACATTTAAGCCGACTGGATTTTACAACAACAACAAACAAACTAATCTTTAACACACTTTTGTATTCTATTTACTTCTAAGCCATAGCTCTAGGAAAGGAAATATTTAAGCATAATATATTGATATATTTCTTATTTCATCACGAAAACATATATATGTTATGGGTACTCATTAGAAGCGCCTCGCGGAGGCATTTCTAATGAGTACCCAATGACATATATTTTTTGGGAGAAATAAAAAGAAACAACTTCTTATTCAGAGCTGTGTACGTCTTTGTATTTTCACCATATCATATGTGAAATGAGGATGATTTGGTAATCAGGCCAACTGACAGTATGCGCAGTAAAAACGACTTCCGAAAGTAACAAGCACATCGAAGAAAAAAAAAAAAAAAAAAAAAAAAAACCTGGTTTAAAACGTGAAATTCTGAAATTTTGCTTCTGCTATATAGAAACAAACAAACATGCTTTGCAAGATTGGAGCAACTTACAATCATATATAAAAGGATTGACCAACATTAAGAAAAAATACTGTCTTATCTTCATAAAAGACATACGTTTCAGGATCAAAGGGGTCGCGCCAAGCGAAAAGGTGTCTTCGAATATGCGCAAAACGCACAGATTAAGATTCATTCCGCGCATGCACAAAGTCTCATCCTGTCATTTGCTCGCCATTCATACATTCTGTAGTATCCAATGATACTGTTAGCGAACAGTGAAGGTCCTGATCAGACTGCGCGGATGCACATACTGATCTGGGCCTTAGCTGCCCGATTATGTCTGAAGACAAGTTTTGCATAACGCAGCCCATATTAGAACATCTCACAGAGGCGAGAGTAAGGAAATTTCGAAATGTTTCTGGACAAAGCGGTGATCCTAGACTGTATATTTTCATGAAAAAAAAGATACATAGATAAATATTATTATTTGAAATAAGAAACATTAACCTAAAGTACAGCAGGCGCCATGCTAAAAGTGTCTTTTGCACATGTGCGGACAGCGAAGGCCCAAGTCAGCCTGCGTATACTAAAAGTCTGATCATGATTTTCACTATTTCCTTCCAGAATTGTTCAGTACTCTAGGATATATCGACCGACAATAAAATCCTCACTGACCTTTGTCCCGCGGACCCATTTCCGCCTAACGTGGCCCCTATTATAATTTGACACTCCAAATAGAAACTGAACTTATGACGTACGTGACCGGCACTGATCGCCCTGCACATAGCTCCAGATAAGCTTTTCATCCCACCCCTACCCTCACCTACAAAAATACTGTTATCTTTCTTATTTCTACACGAAAACATGTAGTGGGTAATCATTAGAAGCACCTCAGAGACGGTCCCAAGGAGAATCCACAACATGTTTTCATGCCAAAATATTATCGCTGAGGCGTTTCTAATGTGTACCCACAACATACAGACAGTGTATAACTGTATAACGAAGGCCCTGATCGGACTGCGCATGCGCAGTCCGATTGGACCATTGTCCGCCGTAAGCAGTAATGCTCTTTTCTCATGGCACGACCCAAATATTGCCCTAAAATACACTGGTCGCACGCTGATCACATATGTCATTAGGTTAGTTTCGTTTTGGAGGAATTATTTGCTATGATGCAATTTCATCTTGATTTAACATGTCTCTGCTATTATAAAATTTCAACTAAATTTAACATGTCTCTGCCATGATAAAATTTCAACTAAATTTAACATGTCACTATTTGATGATCTGATACTATTTCAGTAGAAGGTATTCTCTTGTCTGATTGCTGTTTTTTCAACCTCTCTTGGTTTTCTTGAACTGCAAGCTTTCTTCGGGCTGTGGTGAAACTGGGTGACATTTGTCTGGTAGAATCCCCATTTCTTCATACCAACGATTGACCTTGTCCACCCAAATCCTGTTTGACCATCTTCTGAACATAGTTTTTGTTTCACAATTTGACCTGTTAGGGAGAACAAAATTTGAGCCGTAAAAAACGTGAAAAAAACTTGCCTTTAGACATGTTCACCCAACGAAGACTGAAATCCGTGTCTTCATTGTCCGCATGAAGAAACTTTGCATCCTTGGCTATCCTTACTGCGTCAAGATTTTAATCAGACTGCGCTTGGCTATCCTTACTGCGTCCAGTGAAGATTGTGATCAGACTGCGCTTGGTTATCCTTACTGTGTCCAGTGAAGATTGTGATCAGACGCGCGCATGTCCGAAGATACATGTACGCTTTTTTTTCACACGAAAAATGTAGTCTGATATTTGGCACCGAAAGTTAAATACAAATATGGTAGAAATAAAATGTCCGTTTCGGTTGAATACGGTACCTTTTAAAAACTGACGCTTGTCATGTTGGACGAGCCTTTTTTTCTTTTGGCGAAGTTTATTCAGGGGTGGATTCAGAGGGGGTTCGGGGTGGGGGTGTGGTGTCCAGTCGATCCCACCCCATTTCACTCAAAATTTCATTTTCATGGGAAATTTTGGATAAATTTGATAAATTTGGGACACATTTCTTTAAACTTCTCTTCAACGTCCATTTTACTACTTGTGAATGTGTGTAAAATTGCTGTGTGAGTGGCAAACAGTGTAGACCCTGATCAGATACCGCGTTCTGCGGGCGTCTGATCTGGGTCTTCTCTGTTTGCTCAGGCCTGTCTTTCCGAATACGTAGAGTAAGTACAGCATGATTAAATCGAGCCCTTTCAGAAATCCTCCTGGATTCGCCCTTGTTATTATTATTATTATTATTATTGTTATTATTATTATTATTATATTAAGCAAACACCGGTTTGTCAGATGACAAGAAATTATTATGATTTTCAGTCATATATGTAAGTTAAGTCTCATTACAAACATGTATATAACCGCAACAATATCATAAAGGAAAAGACGGCATTTCATGTAATGTCATTAATGAAATGACTTGCCATGGCAAGAAAGTCGTCCGCTTACCTGATTTCAGTTTTAAATCAGTCTTTGCTTCCTTAGCATGGTTTTGCATCACTCTAACATAGACGTTCTCGAGCTTTGTTGCGTCTGAAAAATATCATATGATCAATCTGATTAAGTGGACTATAAACTTGAAATTAATAAAAGTCTTTAAGATTGCTTTTGGAAACAAAGAACACATTACAGATAGAAATTGGGAGTCTCGGTTTTATTGAGACTCTTCATAAGCAGTAATAAAGTTTGCAACACCCTCCAGTGTATACATGAGAAGAACTCCAATTTCAAAGAACACAATGCGCCCAATGATCACAATGATCCCAAAAGAAATGAAAATATAATTTGCAATAGGGTGAAGTACGGGGAGACGTTCTACGGCCGCCACACGGCTCTAACACCAGCTGCCATGAGATACATTTTTTTCAAGGAATACAAATTATGTTATTTTCTGTTTGCGTCCTGTTCCCTTCTGAAAAATAGGTCTACTCTAAAAGGCAAGAATTAGCATCCACTTCTAATGAGTTATTTTCGCCATATATTACGAGAAAATAAAAAATTTGGTTATTTATGTAGCAAACAAAAGGTTCTTAGAAATAAACGATGCACACTCTGAAAAGCGGGTTGAACATTACGAAAACACGCCTATTCAAATATGCTGAAAATTCTACCACCAAAAAATGAAAATTTTCAGATAAAAAAAAATCTGATATTTTTATATTTACATGTATGCTCAAAACATAGATTGAGGGTACTCGTAAGAACCGCCTCGATGAGGCGGTTCTAACGAGTACCCACAATCTATGTTTTGAGCAGAAATAAGAAAAATAATGTATACACCTGTAAACCCCAGTTTTACAATATAAAACTGAGGCGGTTCTACCGAGTACCCACAATCTATGTTTTTTGAGCAGAAATAAGAAAAAAAATGTATAACCCTGTAAACCCCAGTTTTACGATATAAAAGTGGGGTTAAGGGGGTCAAAATTATATAAGCATGTTTTCGTGATGAAAGTGCTTAATTCTGAAAATCCACCTAATAAAGTAACCACCGCTTAGTCCTGTTCTTATAATTTATTATGGTGGAACATGGAGGTACACCTTACATAGACTTCTTAACGCAATGGTAGAATTACCCTAGCCCAAAAATTTTGTATTTGTCCCCCTTGTTATTGGAAATGTATATTAAAGAGCAAAATATTGTAAAAATAATTTATATAAGTAAACGGTTAGGCTCCCGAAGAGAGCTCAGCAAGGAAGATAAAAACTCTAACTTTCTCTGTGTAGTAATGGTTGCACAGCCGCTCTCTAAGTAGAAGGTTGTGGGTTCGACCCCTGTGTGTTTTTCTTAAACTTTTTTTTATATATGTTTTACGATTTGTAAACATACTAGCCATCATAGCCGATATTTGTTATGTCACTCTAACGTTTAAACCATAATCTGGATTAAATCGTGCCTTACCACCGGCTTACGTATAGAAAATCAGATCTCTTTCAGAAAAGAAGAACAACAAAACACAGGCTCTGGTACCATCAGTAGCTGTCCTTTTTTCAAAACATTTGAGCCAGCGCACGACAAAAAACTACAAAAAGACCTGTGTGACCAGCAAAGACTCAGATCAGCAAGTATGACAAGGGTTCTCGTTTATCCCTCTTTGGACAGCCTAGAGGCTGCATAAGGCACATGCGATCGGTGAAGACTCTAATCAGACTGCGCGGATGCGCAAGTTGATCTGAGTCTTCGCTGCTCGCACAAGTCTTATTGTAGTTTTGTCGTGCGCTGGCTCAATTATAGAAAATCAGATCTCTTCCAGAAAACAAATTCCTACACACACACACACACACACACACACACACACACACACACACACACACACACACACACACACACACACACACACACACACACACACAACTGGTACTATCAGTAGCTGTCCTTTATCAAGACATTTCTTGTTAAGTCTAAATGTAGGTGTTATGGAATAATGACTTACCAACAAGTTCTGTATCTAATAGATCAGCGGCACTTTCTTCCTCTATCACTCTCCTGTCACCACTCAGTCCTTTTTTATCATGCATGTCTTTTATAAACCCTACTCCTGTGGTGACAACTTCTTTGGTCTGTTTAAGAATAAAATTATATAAGTATGAATATAACCCTGTCCATTGTCCTGTCACATTTGGTTTCAATTTACAATTTGACGTAATAAGCTAGGAACCAGAAACCTTAGGTCACCGGATAATCCTGCTCCTATGGTAACAACTTCTCAGTGGCTCAGTGATAGAGCGTCCGCTTTGTGACCGAGAGGTTGCGGGTTCGATCCCCGGCCGGGTCATACCAAAAACTTTTAAAATGGTACCAGCTGCTGTTTCACTTGGCGCTCAGCATTAAGAAAGTAGAGAACTAGAACTGATCAGCTCAATGTCAGTATAATATGTGACTGGGTGGAATATCATGTCAAAGTGTCTGGGGCGTGATTTTTTAGTGAGGCAGCACTCTAAAAGTGAGCATTGAGCTCCCTGCCATATCCTGACACCGTCGCGATATGACTGACAGATTGTTGAAAGCGACATTAAGCCAAAATCAAAAAACAAACGAATCTTTGGTCGGCTTAAGAATAAAATACTATACTCGTAGATGTCCAGTGTCCTATGACATCTGGTTTCAGTTTACGCTTTCAAGTAATACAGCTAGGAACCAGAAACCTCAGGTCACCTGACAAGGTTATATTTTTCCTACATGGAAAACTAACGTATTTACGCTAAATATTGGATACACCTTCGCTCCTCATCCCACTTCTAAAATGTAAACCTACCCACTTTACTACCTGTGTCAAATATTGCTGAGTGAGTGCAGCCAGTGAAGACCCAGCGATGAAAAGGAGCGTGGCCGCATTCAGGGAGTATTTGAGCTCTCGGTTTGAAGAGTACCACAAACTGGATTTAAATGACAATCTAAGAATGTTCTTTTCATCCATCAGATGCAAATTAGAAACCAGTGTCAAAACAAGCACTGTAAATTCCTACAAATTTGGAATTTCAGCGACAGTGCTAAAATTAGACTGGATGGCTAGCAATGTAGACCGTGACCAGACTGCTTCAGATCTGGGTCTAATACTAAGGATTATTGCGATGTGGTATATTGGTTGTGGTTAATGACTGTTGAGTCTGAAGTCACGTTTCTACATGTGTTTCTTGTTACTATCAGATTTTGTCTTATAATGTTTATCAATTTTGAGTGTTTGTGAATTTACTTTATGTAAAAAGGGAACCGGGTGTGAAAGTTCGATATAATAAAATAAATATAACATTCCTGAGAGGGCGATAGCAAAACATGTAATCCTTCGGAATATATTATTACGTCGGTGATCATATTCCTCAGGATGACATTTTTCACTATCGCCCTCTCAGGAATGTAATATCTATATAATAGTATCCATAGCTCTAGATCAGGCATTTTTCAACGTCAAAGTACTGATAATTGTCTTATATTTACACCAAACATATATTGTGGGTTCTCATTAGAAGCGCCTGTTTTGTGAAGAAATAATAAAAGAAATATTTACTTGATATCATTCTTATCTAGAGCTATGGTATCCACATTTTTATATCATGGAAAAAAAATATTATTTAAATTTATATAAGTTTTGAATTCACTCTTCGTATGAGTCATAAGCACCATAAACCGAACTTCTGGAACCTCATATTACTTACAATTTTCGGAAAGAAATAAGTGACGCAGAGTTGGTCATAAATCTCACTAGCTATCCTCTTTGTGTCGATGTTTTTTAGCCGCTCCATCAAAGTGCTAAAATACATGAACTTATTGCGTTAATATACATGTATAAAATGTATATAGCTGAATCATACTAGTTGATAATAAACTGTTTCAACGAAAATACTAAGATTGTTTTAATATATCTGAAAACAATATATTTTATTCGCCAGCGAATGACACAAAACCTACAATGCGACCTGTCTAACCAGTTAAGATTAAGATCAGCTTGTACATCTACCCAGTGTGGCGAAGGTTCTCGTTTATTTCCTTTTTGGGTATCCTGGAGGCTGTAGAAGGCACATGCGGTCAGCGAAGACTCTGATCTGAGCCTTCGCTGGTCGCACAAGTCTTTTTGTATGTTTTTGATTTTGTATGCTAGTTTGATTTGAGCCTTTATTCTGGTACAAGGTACCAAATCCGGGCTGCAATGGTGACAAGCTATTCAGGTCCCTAACATGTATACCCCCATTTTCCTCGTCATATTCTAGTGATAAAGTTCATTGGAAAGTTTGCTCGTTTTAAAGTCATAGAGCATCAGGTTGATTCTATGTTCAGTTCTATATTAGATAACTCTTTTTTTTTTGCCTGATTCTAAAGTGTTTCTTGCCTGCTATGAATATGAAAGTAGAAACTCATCAGGGGTACAAATTACCCTTATATCGTCCGGGTCAAGATCTTTGTGAGTGGAAGCCGATTACATGTCACATGACATCAAGAAAACACGCCTATATAATTCTGACCCCCTTAAACCCCACTTTTATATAGTAAAACTGGGGTTTACAGGGGTATACATTATTTTTGTTATTTCTGCTCAAAAGCATAGATTGTGGTACTCGTTAGAACCGCCTCGTCGAGGCGGTTCTAACGAGTACCCACAATCTATGTTTTGAGCAGAAATATGCAAAAATATCAGAATATTTTATCTGAAAATTTGTCATTTTTGGTGGTAAAATTTTCAGTGTATTTGAATATGCGTGTTTTCGTAATGACCTACCATTCCGTTTCGTGGTTTGAAAATTTTAGAGGGACTGCTATCAGGCAAGTATCGAGTGTTGACCATTTGAACTTAAAGCTCCATATTCCTAAAAATATACATCATTTTTTATCCAAGAAAGATTTAACTTATTGATAATATCCTAAAATGTAGCATCTGACAGCCTGTAAAATTTCAATCAATCTCTCGTTTTTGAACTGGACCTAAAATGAAATGATTTTTGATTGTATCTGGGAATTAATGTTGGCAACAGTAATTCAGAGATACGATAGAAAGTCATTTCATTTCAAGAACGGAAAAATTAACTGACATTTTACAGTCTGTCAGATGCCACATTTTATTATTGAACTAATACAATATATCAATTTATTAAACCTTTCTTGGATAATAAAATATCTATTTTTGAGGAATATGGAGCCTTTAAAATAATAAAAAAATGAAGGCTGTAGAATATTTGCAAACATGTATAAAATATATAAGGAAAATCAATGGTAGTCTGTAGCCTTTAACCCATTTATGCCGAGTAGACTCTTCTACCTTAACTCTTTGGACTGGTCCAGCTTCAAAAAAGGGGTGTCTGGTTATTTTTAATACTATGTTTTCTAGAAACTCGTGTATCTAAAGCAAACAGTGAAGACTCTGATCAGCGGCGTCTCATCTGGGTCTACACTGTTTGCCAATGTGCCTTTTATGGGACACTAGGCATAAATGGGTTAAAATGAAATTTGTCACAGATTTACAGGATGTGAACGCAAAATATATGTCACAGTTTCTAACCATGCATTATTTTACGTGGCAAGGAAGCTTTGTTTGTGTAAACGATAACTCTGGGGAACTTTTACACCTGGTATACACCTGGTAGACTTCCCGCCATTTTTACAAGGGAGACAACTTTTGTGACTTCCTGTTTCCTTTTCTGAACATGACACCCCTTCTGATAAGGGGTCTACTCTAAGAGGAAAGAATTTGCTCCCAAGGGGAGAAAATTAAGGGGAGCAAATTATTTTCATTCATTTAGAGTAGATGTCTTTTCGGAAGGAAGCAAAACCATTTTGGCAGATTAACCTTCCGTGAAATTATACCCTGCCCCCTTAAACAAATAAAAAATTTCTCGTGACTTACTCTGTCATGTTAATTGACTTTCCAACTTTTGTAAGTTGTCTTATTCCATGTTGCACTGCAATACTTATTTCCCCTTCAATGCGCTCTTGAAGCGCTTCAAGTACCTGAAACAAGATTACCATATGTATCCCTCAGGCGCTTGAAGTTTGGCCCATCATATATACTTTTATTGCCAAAAATAAAAAAACACTCAGAGACAATTTCGAAATGACATTGACACTTTCGATTATGGGCAATTATGAATGGCTTATTGCCAGTTTCGACTGCGGCCAATTAAGAATGACATAGGGATTGAACATAATTTTCTGTCTGTCCTAAATATTGGGACAGACAGGCCTCAACAAACAAAATAGACCCAGACCAGACGCTGCAGACCACGGCATCTGAGCAGGATCTACTCTGTTTGCCACTCATCCAGTTGTTTGTAGGTGATAAAACGGACGGTAAGGAGTTAAGGTGTCTCTCAATATTTAAGGTAAATACCGTGTAAATTGGTCCGTATCACGTGAAAAGATGTCTTTTATATAGACGAGATACGCAGAGGTATGCAGCTTCAGATATTTATGTATTTACGCTAAATAGTCGGACAACTCCTTACCATACTTGTCCTATATTTTTATCAGTTACCTAATGGTAACACGTTTATTCTACAGGTCCAATGGTAAATGAAGGGTCTGGGAGGACCATCCCTTACTTGTTCTCAAATTTGAAGATGTTTCTAGGATTGATTGTTGTTGTATTGATTAATGGCAGATAGTGCAAATCACACGGCGTCTGATCTGGGTCTACATTGTATGCTTGCTGGCCAAGGTGGCTCAGTTGGATGCGCCGTCCGACTAGAGACCAGAAGGTCGCGGGTTCAACCGCTGATTCAAGAAGGGCAGTTGTCAGTTTCTGGCGAAAAAATATTTAGAATACTAGTTAGCTGCTTAGAGGACTAAACCTGCCCAGTAAACGTGTGATTAGGTAAACTGACCGCGCTCGACATGACCCCATTGGGTTGACTTGGTCGTAAAACCTCAACACAAACAAACAAACAAACATTGTTTGCTTTACTTTATTTGTCCAGATACTTAAGTATACAGGGTAAATATGGTACTATAGGTCGGTCAAACTGACCTCTAGCTTTGACCTTTACATTCAATATTCATAAGGATATGTCCATTGTACAGTTTAGGTATGACAGTCACAACGCATTAATCATTCTACATAAATCTATAGTGGGCCGTTATCGGTCCGTCAGGGTAGCTGGCCGGCCGATAACGGCCTGCTATACATTTTTAAAGAATGCTAGCTGGGAAAATCCTGCGTTCCACATGGGACATCTATTTGCTCACCTCTCAGGTAATCCCTGATTATACAGTAAACGTACACTTGTAAATATTATAATCAGAAGGTCGAAGCGAAAGGTCAGTTTGGTCCGCCTATACGAATAAGCAGCCTCAGAAGTTTTGTGTCTTCATTGATTTATGTTTTATAGTATTCAACCATTTCAAAAGCGGAGAGCGAAGGCTCTGATCAAACAGTGCACATATGCAGACTGATCTGTGTCTTTGCTGCCTCAGTGCCTAAAGGTCCTATTTCACTATGCTACTCATATTAGAATTGGTTTGGGTTGCGCCATGAGAGAATTTGTCTCAAGGAGCTTACGAAGGCATTAAATCCCAGATCAGCTTGTGCATCTGCTAAGTCCGTGCATGACCTTCGTAATCATTTGATACTGTAGTACATCTACCTGACTGCGCAGGCTGATCCGGGTACCCTTAAGCTATTTGGGACGTCAGGATTTGGGGAGTTCACAGGAAATAAAAGGGGGTTAACACCATTTACGTTTCTACTGTTTATGCCATAAATTGTGACCATAAGTGAAACACACACACACACACACACACACACACACACACACACACACACACAAATAAACAAATAAATAAATATTTGAAAATGACAGGAAAATAAATCATTTTAATGTTTTTATGATAATTTTTTTCCTAGAATTTTTTAGAGCCTTCTCTACATGTGCAAAACCAGAGTAGTTTTTAATTGGAGCGAGCACATAATCAACGCGGAGTTTATTGCCGGTAACTGATATGTGAGAGGGTAACATCGAAAACGTGCACAGTGAAGATTCTGATCAGACTGTGTAAATGCGCAGGTTGATCTGAATTTTTGCTGAGCACGCAGTTCCAAAGTTACGTTTTAATACGTTGTAGCTCATATCATTGTCCTGGGTCTACACTGATCACCCTGTCATCGCGTATACTAAGGTTATGGGAGTAAGGAACCTGTATAAAAACTTACCTCTTTTATTGATGCTAATATCTCTTCATGTTTTTCTCTTATGGTCTCATATTTGCTGGTGTCGTCCTGATATTTGTTGTCATACATGTTGAACCTTTTAGCCAGGACATCTAGTTCTTTCTTCAGCTTCTTAATATCCTCATCTCCGCCAACCTGGCGCGCCTCCTCTTCGCCAGCTTGGCGCGCCTGATTGTACTCGGTTTCTATATTCTCAAACTTTTGAAACGTACTTGTTGCTCTTTTAAAATGGTACATGGCTGTCTGTAAAAAATAAAAATACAGACAACCCTCTTTATTCGTACCGACACTCGATTCAACGACGAATTTCTTTATAATGACAATTTGACTGTCATGAAACCTTTGCTTAAGAGGTACAGTGTAGCAATTATTCACAAATTATGCAAGAATATTGTATTTAATACTTTAAAGCGTATTCAGTCCCCATAACCCTGGTCCTGCAGAACCCGGATATGCCCTGCCATTGCAAACAGTATAGATTCAGATCAGTTAACTGATCTGGATCTGCACTGTTTCTCATTAAGTGTGTGCATTTGTATCGATAACATGGATCAAGTACATGTAAATAACCCGGATATGCCCTGCCTTTGCAAACAGTGTAGATCTAGATCAGTTGGCTTTTACAGAAGCCAACTGATCTGGATCTGCATTGTTTGTCATTAAGTGTGTGCATTTGTATCGATAACATGGATCAAGTAATCTGACTGGCTGAAAATTAGAAGTGGGCGTAGCATCTTGATTTATTCAGCATGACAAAGATTAAGAGAGAAACTTTGATCAGGTATATGTGAGCTTTCTGAATGGGCGAAAAAACAAATTTGAAGCCCAACATTTTGATATAAGCCAACAAATTCTAAAACGGGTCTTTTCCGACCGTAATCATTCCATATCCGAGTTTCAAAAGTGAACATTCTTGAATTTGGACTTGCCCACTGATACAGATGGGGGTTTCAGTCTAAAATAATAATAATAATAATAATAATAATAATAATAATAATATAAAACAGAATGGCAGCCACTGTAGATCCGATATGACGGCTCTTTACCAGCCGTCTCATCTGGATTTACACTGTCTGTACAGGTACATGTATTGGTTTTAGTCTGCCGGGCTGAAGGGGTTAAGACAGAGAGTGCTTATGAATATTTTCATCATTATCATTACCTCTCCCAAAGTAACTGCTTTCGCTACTACAGCCTTGTGCTTTTCAACAAGCTCCAACATTCTATCTACATTCCAGCGCATTTCGTGTACTACCCAAGCAGGAAACCTGAAATATATATATATCAACCCATAAACTGCCAAGAACTTTGCAACAAACGATAGTCTATTTTTTATGACTTGTAGGGGAAAATAAGGCTTGACGTTTCATGTGAATCGTCTGCTAAGCAGACGATTCACATGAAACGCCAAGCCTTCTTTTCTTTGAAATATAATAAGGATATTTCAACATGCTATCAGCTGCATTTGTGATTAGCACTTTAAGAATTACGGTGTCTTTGTAAAGGGTTGTTAGTCCCTCCCCCACCCACCCCGGTAGTTTATTCTACGGACCGTTCTAAGGCGGTGGTCCCGGTGTTAGTCTTACTCTTTCTTGCTTTGTGGTTTTTTTTCTTGTTTGTCAGTCCTTTTAGCATTGCTATTATCTCGCTTGGGGAAGAGGGAGCTAATCTTAGTGTATTTCGTATGTTTGTTCGATTTGCGCTTTTTGGGTTTTGTCTGTTTCCTCTTCCTCTTGGTGTCTCGTAAGGGTTGAGGCTTGTGATTGTGGCACTCCCTAGACTTTCTCTTATTTTTTTTTTCATTAGTCAATGGACGGCCCTTACAAGTTTCAATTAAAGTACTCCCATAATTCAATAACCGCCTCTTAAAGTTTCAATTAAAGTACTCTCATTATTTAATAACACCGCTTATACATGTAAGTCGCAATTAAAGTACTCTCATTATTCAATGTCTCAGTAAAAGTAATCTCATTATTCAACGTACGCCCATATACGTTTTAATTAAAGTACTCTCATTATTCAGTAAACGCTCCTCATAAGTATCAAAGTACTCTCAATATTCAATAAAAGCCCCTGATAAGTATCAGTTAAAGTACTCTCATTATTCAATGAACGCCTGTTATAAGTCTCAATTAAAATACTCTCATTATTCAATGAACGCCCCACGTAAGTCTCAATCAAAGTTCTAGCATTACTTAATGAAAGCCCCTTGTTTAACGCTCAGCATGACAAAGCAATTATCTGGGAAACTAAGAAATAAAAGCTCTAGTTTTTCGGCTGCTGTTAGCCCAGAGAGTGGTAAGTGTTGATAAATGACCCTTGTAAGTAAAAGTAAGCGCATTACATAATGAATGCTCCTTGTTTAAACACTTACATTTCTGCCGGAGCAGAGATCATTTCCCATGTCGGCTTATATATTGTATCTCTTGCAGACCTGTACATATTGCTGTTGTTTCTGTTTCTCATATTGTTGTTTTTATTGTTGTTGTCGTTTCGTCTAGTATTGAACACCACAGTCTTATTGTACTCGAATAAAAAATCCTTCAAAAAATCATGGAGGTTCAGTAGACTTGAAGGATCTGAAAATAAAGTAAAGAAGAAAAGATGCATTAAACGGTATGTGTCATAATAAAAGGATTCCTATCGCATACAGAGAGAGTGAAGCCCAGGTCACCCAACGCCTGTGCATCGGAACAATCGTAGTCCGCTTATAGAATCACTGTAAACTGTATGATGTGGATATGGACATGGACTTTTCTGATGAAACTAAGTGATTGGAGAGGCCGACGTGCCTATGTTGCCACACATCCTATAAAGACATTTTTCTAGGCATGACAATGCACACAATTTTACTTCACGAAAACACGCCTATATAGTTTTGACCCCTTTAAACCCCATTTTTATACAGTAAAACTGGGGTTTACATGGGTATACAATAATTTTCTTATTTCTGCTCAAAACATAGATTGTGGGTACTCGTTAGCTAACGAGTACCTACAATCTAGTTTTTAGTAGAAATATGAGAACTACCAGAAGTTTTCATCTGACAGTTTTCATTTTTGGTAGAAAAATTCTCAATATATTTGATTAGGCGTGTTTTCGTAATTGTGTTCATTTTTTATTATGTTTACTATCATAACCGTTATCATTGTTGTACTTATTATTTTCTCTACACACAAAGTGCTATTTTTATTTGTGTAAAATTCTAACTTTACCAGTTTACAATATTTACCCAAAGTATTAGGACACCTTAATGCTTTACCATACTTGTCATAAAATTTGGAAACAAAAAGCTACGTTTGCTACAAATTGATGCACATACAAATTGCTGGATGAGAAACAAATCATGTGATCCCTTTCTGAAAAGATGTCTAACCCTTGTCCTGCTGAACCCGGATATATCCTACCTTTGCAAACAGTGTAAGTCCAGATCAGATGGCTTCTGAAGAAGCCAACTGATCTGGATCTGCACTGTTTGTCATTAAGTATGTGAATTTGTATCAACAACCTGGATGAAGTAATTTGACTGGCTGAAAATTAGAAGTGGGCATGGCTTCTTAATTTATTCAGCATGACAAGGGTTCAAAAGCTAAAAGTAATGTCTGTACAAATCCATACAGTTATTTTCTTATTAAGTCAATCAGATTACTTGATCCATGTTGTTGATACAAATTCACATACTTAATGATAAACAGTGCAGATCCAGATCAGTTGGCTTCTGAAGAAGCCAACTGATCTGGAGCTACACTGTTTGCAAAGGCAGGGCATATCCAGGTTCAGCAGGACCAGGGTTAAAAGCTAAAAGTAATATCAGTATAAATCCATACAGTTATTTTCTTCAATAAGAATTCAATCAGATTACTTGATCCATGTTGTTGATACAAATTCACATACTAAATGACAAACAGTGCAGATCCAGATCAGTTGGCTTCTGAAGAAGCCAACTGATCTGGATCTACACTGTTTGCAAAGGCAGGGTATATCCAGGTTCAGCAGGACCAGGGTTAAAAGCTCAAAGTAATGTCTGTATAAATCCATACAGTTATTTTCTTATAATGAGGAACCCCATTCAGAAGGAATTTGACGTGCAGTAAAGAAAACAGGAAGTCACAAAACGTTCCCTCTCTTGGCGGAATGGCGATAAATTCTCCAAGTCTATCCAGTGATATACGAACCTTGGACCTTCGGCCTCTGAGTGAGTTTCTGCATGACCTCCGTAGTCATGTCTTTGTCTTTAAAGTGGCCAGTGAACAGTTGATACGTAGCATCGGTGAACTGTTCCACAAGAGTCAGCCTGAAAAGGTAATGAGAAAAAGTTCTAAGCCCTATCTCATGACAACATGTGTGTTTTTCTTATTTCTAATTTTTCACAAAAATTCATCCAAACTGCCTCAGTCGGCCACAATTCGAACAAAACGTCAGTCTTATTTATTGTGAAAAATAAGAGCGCTACATTCTTAAGATGTTTACTCTTGTTTATATTCAGAAGATTAAAGTTTAAACTTTCAACTTTGGAACCGCTCTTATATGATTGCACAAAGTTAGGCTCCGCCCCTTTTCAGTGGATTATTAAATTCCAAACCTATTCATGAAGTCTTAAATTAAACATAAGGAGAAATATTTCATGCATCCAAAATTCAAGCAACCTCAATTTCACCGCTTTATATAGTGAAAAGAAGAAATTGGGGCGGGTAGAAAACAATGAGGTTAATCAATTCATGAGAAGGAAATGAAAGAAAGAAAAAAAGATAGTTAGAAAAAAGCAAATCAGACAAACAGACAGACTAGGGACTCACATTACTCTCAAGTACCCCTAAACTGAGGCACTTTTTCTCATGAAGGATCTGTCTAGAAAAAATACTGTCGCACTTCTAAATCTAACTCGTATTCATAATACTGGAAAGAGGGCACATCTGTGTAAACACAAAAAAAGAGTACGTACTTGTACACGTCCGTTTTGCGCGCGCATACGTATGGGTCATAAACAGATAAAAATATTATTTTTTTTATACAAATATGTTTTGATCAATATTTACCGTAACGCTTTGATCAACATCGCGATTCTCTTTTTCAGATAGATACTAGTTGGCATTATGAAAATTACCATATTTTTCTTACTAGATATTCGCATGAACCCGATTTAACACCAGTAAATTGCTGATATTTGAAGTTTTACCATTAATACTAGTTTGTTACAGAAACAGCTAATGGCATAAGGAATAAAACTGAGATAGATACTTTTACATTAAGGAGTCCTAACATGCACTTAGACTGGGCTACGTTTTGCATACACGAGAAAGCTGTTACAATTTCATTAGACAGATGAAAACTAACCCAAAATAAAACACATGCATAAAAAAAATCACAACTCGCTTAGAAGCACTTCTTGTATTTAGGTTTACCGTTTTCCTACCATATACAGTAAAATTTTTAATGGCTCGAACACCAATAGCTCGTTTACCGTGGCTAATTCGAATTCGTTCTTCAGTCCCTACTCGGACCTAATAATACTGTGTATTGGGTCCAAGATCCCTAAAATATTGTTCGGATAGGTCAAGAAAATGTATATTTATGGATATTTTAGGGAAATTGTCGTGTGTTCATAAAAAAAATGTAAGTTGTGTGTACTCAGGCAATTCTTATGAGTACCCTCAACATGCCATAATTTAATAGATGGAAAAAAAAACACCCTAAATTATCTGCATTTGCTTCCCGACCTGGCACTCCAGTTGTGAACGAACTGGGAAATACCCACTATGAAACCACTACAACGGGAAAGGAACTGCTAACCATTCATTATGTACATTACCGCATGCTTATGTCCCTGACTAGACATGAACCTACGCGGAAGAGGTGTGCAAGTTGTCGTGAGACAAAGCTGGCTACCGATTGAGTTATCCCGGCGACCTTACTTTCTCTAATGACCAAAGAAAGAAATCTAATCAATAACAATCTTTAAAATATGAAAAGTAAAAAATATGAATATTTACAGATCTTGTTGCCTCTTGCTAAAAGTTGTAAGCGGAATTGTCACAAAATCCATTATTATACGCTAAAATAACCCTGTCTTCTGAGAGAGCTATAAAACTGCGCTTGCTACCATGTGCATAGCAGCAAACTATGACGCGGCGTTGGCACGGTTGTTAACGTCAAGTTGACGTTGCGTCGTCAAATTGACGTTGCGTGATTCTTACGATAGCTTGCGTATTATAACGTAAAAACGTCGGATTTTGCAGTCCCATGAACTTCTGCGATAAATAAATAAATAAATAAATAAAAGTTCATCTGTTTCCTTCTTTGACATGCGTTGGATATGTAGTAGGGTCTGGAAAGCGGACCCCATAGTTCTGCATTCTAAACAAAAATGCGCGTTTTCACTTTCTGAAAATATCAGCCTTTTTATTTCTCTGTTATTTCATTATTATAATTATTTTTTTCAGAACCATGATACTCTCCTGTCTGTAATAGTTTGGTCCATTTTCCTTCAAGCATTATGGAAATCACTACATTTTTCTTACTAGTGAACCATTTCCAGACCCTCAAATGCAAAAATGCATATGCCTCAGTAAAATCCTAGCCATGAAGATTGGTCAAAACCGGACAAATCAAAACGTATATGGTCCCATATGCGATCAGCGAATATGCAGATCAATCTACGTTCCAATTCACTCTGGGCATGACTTTTGGGCTGCGTCAAGACTGTTGTCTTTGGAACCTACGCGGAGAGCAAAGGCCCAATCAGTCAGCGCATCCACACAGTTTGATCCGGACATTTGTTGTCCACTTATTTTGAATCGTATTAATAATAATCGTTTGCGTTTTAGGACGCTCTAAATATCTGTGTTCCGTCACAATAGTTTGCTGCGTATTTGGTAGAAATAACCCATGTATGCCGAGTTGATTTATCTGCTTCAAATCTTTGGACATATCCATTTCCAACAGAAGGGGTGGTTGGTTGATTTTTATTACTACCACGTTTTAAATAAATGCCCGTGTTTAATGTAAATAGTGTGGACCTTGTGGATCGCGTTCTGCGGCGTCTGATCTAGGTCTACACTGTTTGCTAACGTTTAGGAGATGCTAGATATAAATGGGTTAACTTTATACATGTACTCTATTTTTCTTGAACACGTCCATGTAATTGACACTCTCGTGTTTCTCTGTAATACATAGTGAAATCAAGGGCATGCATGCGTCTACATTATTAAGTGAATGTTCAGACAAAACTTCCAGGCTCAGTTGTTCAAAACTAACGATATTGTTAGTTAACTTATCGTAGAAACTTTGATCATTAAATATTGAATATATGTTAATTTTTTTGCTGAAAAAATGTGGATAGCTTTTGCATTTACCCACATTTGTTTAGCAAAAATACCTGTGAAAGATTTTGCACTTACCAGAACAGTTAATATGTGCCCATAAACGAGCTCTTTAAGCTAAAGATACTTTGAACAACTGGGCCCCGAACTCTGCAACATTTAAACCCCATTTCAAGTTACTGTTGTTTTTCTGTTTAATTTCTGCACTAACTAAATCTAAATACACTCTATGACCAACTTTCTTCATTTTCCCTGTATTATATGGTGAAAATACCACCCCTTTCATAGTTCTAGATAAGAGGGATATTTAGATTACATTTTTCTTATTTCTCCGCGAAAACATATGTTGCGGGGTACTCATTAGAAGAACTTCAGCGAGGCGCTTCTAATGAGTATCAAGAACATATGTTTTCAGGGAGAATTAAGAAAAAATCACCCTATGTATTCGATTTCTTCCGAAGGGAAGGAGGAAGAACACATTTTTAAAAAGTTCACTCTTTGATTAATATTTCGGCCGATGGTCTACTTCAGTAAAACAGAACAATTTGAAAGGAATTTACGTGATTGCAGCCATTAATTAACTCAATCAATTGGAAGTAAACAACGTCGATTTCATTTTACTGTAGAAGGCCAGAGGCCGAAATATTTATTAAAAAGTGAACTTTTTTAAAAGTGTAAGAAAAATCATTATGGTTAAAAGATCCTTATCTAAAGCGATGACTTAGAAGTATACAGTTTACATTGGTGTGTTTGTTAACGTAATACTTATCTATTCCGATGTGAGATTTCTATACCTCGAAAGATGGTCTGCCCACGGGAGAGGTTATTCTAAGATTATGGCTTCCTTCTTTTGGTGCATTTCGACTCCATTCGCGGCAAAATTGTTTGTAATTTGAGATTTATTAGCAGTACAAACTTCATGCTCAGCTGAGTTAAGCATGAAAAAAAAAAATGTTATAATATCGGCGCCTGTTTTCTCATCTCTTGTACAGCCATCTCATGACGGTTGATGTAAGTTTGTCCGTCCCAATCAACCTAATGTGGTCATGTCAAGCGCTGTCGGTTTACCTAACCACATTTTTACTGGACAGGCTTAGTCCTCTAAGCGGTTAATCAGTGTTGAACACATTCTTTCGCCAGACACTTACAACTGCCCTTCTCGAAACAGCAGAAGGGAGAGAATGACCGCACAAAATATTTCATGATCAATCTCCAAGAAAGTATATTGCCGGATCCAGCGGGGATCGAACCCTGATCGCCAGTCAGATGGGTCTCCTACTGAGCCACTGAGGCCGGCTACAGTTTGTGTGAGCTCGGTAGGTGGGTGATATACAGTGCTTGCCAAAATCTGCACTTTAACAGTTTACTTTCAAAGTTTAGGATTTAGCACCGACAAAATTTACCTTATTTATCCTAAATATTCGAAAAACTTAACTATTTGTCATACTTGCACTAAAACTGGAACGTCCTTTTCACTATCTCTTGATATGTCTTAAAATTCCTCGATGGGTGGCAAACAGTGTAGACTCTGATCAGACGCCGCGTTCTGCGGCGTCTGATCTGAGTCTACACTGTTAGCTGAGGACTGTCTCTCCTTAATGCTTAGGGTATATAAGAAATTCAGCAATATGCACATCTGTGACTCTAAATTTGGTTACGCCGATTTTAGAAACCTCAACATGTATTTTTAAGTATTTAAATGGACTTTTCAAAATTTAAAAGTAACGTCTTTGCTTCAATTTTAAAGTCAATACTCGTATTTGAGCAATTGGAGTGCATTTACAGAACTAATTCAGTGTTAGAAATATACATTATTGTTTGTTGTTGTTTTTTTTTTTCAGAGATATCAAAAGAGTAGGTGGGACCTTAGTACATTTTCATTATATTATCATTTACCTTTTTTCTTCTATCTTCTAAATGAAAAAAAAAATCGAATGATATTACCAATGATACCGGCAAATGATTTGATATTGGATTTGTTTGTGGATCATTTACATTTTTATAGAACGAATTTCTCAAACGTCTTTGACACACAAACATATTGATTCCAAAACGACAATCTGAGGCCATTTTTCTCAGGATACACTGACTGCTTTTTGTAATCTTTGGTGGGACTTTGACAATTACTGATTTTTAAATTAGCATGGCTTTTCACTGTTGAAATTCATTTAAATGATTGTTTTAACCAGTTGCATATTGCATGCATATACAAGCATATTCGCTAAGCTAATTGTCAAAACACTTTTTTTAACTGAAAGGGATATTATTGATGCCAGTAGTTTACATTCTTTACAGACAAGAACTGATTTCAATTTTTCATTTAAATAATAAAACTTAAGAAATATTAATTATCATATTTGGTACAAATATGAAGCAATTATTGAGTCATGTTATAAAATTAGAATAAGTATTTATACTGACATGTTCATATCAGTAACACCAATGCATTGCATAAAACAATCGAATCCATAACCATGTATTTAGTCTATATCTATGTTTGTCTTGATTTAAACTAACATACTGAGGTAAATACCAAACTTGCATTGAACCGGAAGTCATGTGACTGTATACGCCGTCGTAAACTTAAAACCGTGCGCACATGAACAGTCGCCCATCAGGCTTTAACGCACATACGTTTCATTCAGATCCATCGTGGACACAAAACTAAGTTGCAAAAGGTCCTTTGAAACAAGTATGGCAAGGAGTTAAGTGTCGCAGTATTTAACCCTTAAAGCGCCAATCACAACTAAAGCAGACAATTTTGAATTTTCCTTTTTTTTTTTTTTTTTCCAGAAGAAAACAAGTCTTGACATTTCATGTGAATCGATTCACTTGAAATATCAAGACTCGTTTTCTTTGAAAAAAAAAAAAAAAAAAAACAACAAAAAAAACTACGAAACTTTAAGAATGTCGTCTGGTACAAATTTTGCTTGGCGCTTTAAGGGTTAACGAAAATACGCTCGGCATTCGTAGCAGGTATTAGCTTGCATTATTCTGAAGCCCGAAGTAGTGGACATCTTTACCCGAATTCTGCGGCTGTCTTATTTCGCGTGTTATGGCAGTTGAGATGCGTTTTAATAGGTCCTTGCTTCCTGCACATACTTGCGAAAGAATTTTCTAGCTTATGTTTGTCACGTGACTGTAATGGCATAACTTGTTAGTGGGGATTTTCACATTGTGTTCAATAATATTCGTTTTGCAAATGTTTAGGGTTCTGATATTAAAGGACAAGGTTTCGCGCGAGTAAAACTGGTTGAATGGTTGTTGGTGTTGGTGACAGAGGTTTCTCCCGGACATTCTTACCCTCCCCACCACACCCCTTCCCCTCATGTAGCTTTTATTGGGAGCTAATTCCCAGTAAGCATTCTTTATAAATCTATAGCGGGCCGTTATCGGCCGGTAAGGGTACAGTAGCTGACGGGCCGATAACGGCCCGCTATAGATTTATAAAGAATGCTAGCTGGGTTGTTTCCTTTAGAGTAGACTCCGTTTAAAAAGGGACGTAACGTGCGGTAAACAGAATTACAAAAATTGTCTCCCTTGTAAAAATGGCGAGAAAAAATACCATTGTATCCATATCCAAGCAGGTAAGGAATAATCCGAATAAATTGAGACACATGACAGAATCAACAAAATGAATATGTGCCCAACGAAGACTCAGATAAGCCTGGACATCAGCCCAGTCTGATCAGAGTCTTCACTGTGCGCTAAATGGGTAGCTAAGGACACAAGCTTTCCTCAGGCGGACAGCAAAGACTCTAACCAGATTGGGCGGATGCCCAGTCTGATCTTTCTTCGCTGGGCTCACATGCCATTTTGTTGGTTTCGTCACGGTTTGGCTCAATTCGCTATTAGGGATAATGTCACGGGGTAGATCATTCATTTGTTCCTCCGGCTTTGATATATTCACCAGCGGGCATGCAACGTTGAGACAACGTCGAATCAACATCGATGCAGCGTTATGACGCTGCATCGACGTTGATGCGGCGTTGTATAAACATCATGTGCTCGCAGGATCCATGTCAAAGTTAATAATAAGTTAATAAACTTTAAAATTTGTTTATTTATTTAGCTTTACAAATTTCTTTTTAATAGGAAGAAAAAAATATATATGCATATTAATAACACGAGTCAAACACGAGAGAGTGTACCCGCCTGCCGGCTTATATGCGAATCAAAACGTGAGAAAATGTATCGGCGGACATGTGCAGAGTGAACACTTAAACCAGCCTGCACACACGCGCATTCTGATCGGTCTTCGTACAACAGAGACGCTTATCAGATTACGCGGATGTGCAGGTTGATCTGAGTGTTCGCTGGGCACATGCCCGAAGGCATATTTTTTCACGTTGTGATTTACATATAAGCCGATAGGATTTTACAACAACAACAACAACAACAACAACAACACACGCAAAAATAAACGTCAGCTAAGTTTTGACACCAGCGTGCAGAAAGTCAGATTTGCTAAATGATCTGCATTTCAGATAAATGTTATCTTACTTATTCACAAAAACATATGTTTTAGGATCATATAAGAACACCTCACTGAGGCGAGGCTAAGGAAACTTCAAATCATGTTTCTGAACAATGCAATTCAAACGTGATCCCAGACGAAATTTTCATGAAAAATCAAAAACCGATTCATACATAAATATTATCAATTGAAAATAGAACGACGAATCTTACGTCAAGCACGGGTTTAGCAAAAATGTCTGGGCGCATATGCGGTCAGCAAAGGCCCAGATCAGTCTGTGTATCTGTGAAGTCATATCAGGACCTTCACTGTCATTTTGCAGTATTGTTGGAGACCATAAAATGCGTCGACCTGCAACAAAAGCCTTGATGAGGCTATGCGATTGCACAGGCTGATCCGGTCCTTCGATTATCTGTCATGCCCCGAGAACCCCTTTTAGTCTGACACGACCCCTATTATAATTTGTCCCTCCAAATAGAAAGTGACCTTATAACGTACGCAATCAACATCGAGCTAGATCTGCCAGCGCGTCAGCAAAGTCTGTTCATTGTCTACACGGCTCGTCTGCAGAATAGTCAAATTAAACAACAAAAAAAAATACCAAAAATACTGATATTTTTCTTATTTCTCCACAAAAAATATGATGTGCTACTCATTAGAAGCGCCTCGCTGAGGCGCTTCTAATGAGTACCAACAGCATATGTTTTCGTAGAGAAATTAGAAAGATATTATGTGGATATCCCCTTTTGTCTGGGGCTATGATACTAAGACCAATCACAGGAAAAGCGCCATTCTGTCATTTGCGAACGGTGCATGCTTAGATCAGCCTCTTGATTTCCGCAGTCTGTTCAGGGCAATAGCCGTTAGTCCAGACACACTGTATCTAATAGCCAATGATTCTGCAGGCGAATAACGAAGGCCTTGATCGGACTGTGCATGCGCAGGCCGATTTGATCCTTTGCCCCCCACCACCCCTAAACAATAAGAATGTCTCATGACAAGACTCAAATTTTGACCTAAAAATACACCGAGGTCGCAAGTTGTACGCATGTCGTAAGGTCAGTTTCGTTTTGGAGGGGATGATTTGTCATGATATAAATTTGAGCTGAATATAACACGTCTCTGCCATGATAAAATTTCAACTGAATTTAGCATGTCTCTGCCATGATAAAAAATTTCAACTGAATCTAACATATCTCTATTGGAAGAGATAAAGTACTCTCTTGTTCTACTGCAAATATTTCACATGTTCTTGGCTTTTTTGACCTGCAACCTTTCTTCGGACTGTGGTGAAACTTCGTGAAATTTGTCCGGTAAAATCCCCATTTCTTCATACCAAAGATTGATCTTGTCCACCCAAATCCTGTTTGACCATCTCCTGAACATAGTTTTTGTTTGACTATTTGACCTGTTAGGGAGGACAAAAACATTTGATTTGTGCCACAAATTGGAAAAAAATACAATCTACTCTCGTTATCTCGAACTCGCTTATCTCGAATAACCGCTTATCTCGAAGTGAAAATCTTGTCCCTGCCTAAACATGAAAATCTAACAACAAGTAAAACAAATTGTGGAAAAGAGGAGAAATTGCTCCTGAGGAGCAATTTCTCCTCTTTTCCACAATATTTTCGATAAATCTCTAACTTCAAGAATCCAATTACATATATATATTTGTAAAAATGTGGTTGTTCGAATTATTTTTTCCTCAATTCTGAAAATCTGATATGGATATCTCGAAGTATTTCAGAGAGTCCCTTGGACTTCGAGATAACGAGAATCGACTGTACGTACCTTCTGACATGTGTGCCCAACGAAGACTCTGATCAGCCTGCGCGGAAGCGCAGTCTGATCAGAGTCTTCGTTGTCCGCATGAGGAAACTTTGCATCCTTGGCTATCCTAAATGCGCCTAGTGAAGATTCTGATCAGACTGCGCGCATGCGCAGACTGATCAGAATCTTCCCTATGCACACATGTTCGCAGATACGTTTTCTGATGTCGGGGCTCGTTTGTTTAAAATGTCAGGGTCAACAACCTGCGTCATCAACAAGGTAATATGTACCATTACGAAAACACGCCTATTTAAATATATTAAGAATTTTACCACGAAAAAATAAAAACTTTCAGATGAAAAAAATTCGGGTAGTTTTCATATTTCTGCTCTAAACATAGATTGTGGGTACATGTTAGAACCGCCTCAGCGAGGCGGTTCTAACGAGTACCCACAATCTATGTTTTTGAGCAGAAATAAGAAAATTAATGTATACCCCGGTAAACCCCATTTTTACTGTAAAAAAAGTAGGGTTTAATGGGGTCAAAATTATATAGGCTTTTTTTTTGTGATGAAAAACTGAAAGTTTTCAGATAAAAAAATCCGACGTTTCATATTTCTGCTCAAAACATAGATGGGTACTCGTTAGAGCGCGGTTCTAACGAGTACCCTCAATCGATGTTTTTGAGCAGAAATAAGAAAAATAATGTATACCCAGTTTTACTACATAAAAGTTGGGTTTAAGGGGATCAAAATTATATTGGTATGTTTTCGTGATGGTAACTGTGACTGGACTGTATCATTTGTTAGGATTTTATAACAAAATCACGGAGAGAGCAAAAGGAATCTAAAAATGACTTTGTGCATAAGGTATGTCTATTTTACTACTCCCCTAAAGGCTCCATATCGCTCAAAAATAGGCATTTTTTATCCAAGAAAGATTTAATAAATTGACATATAGTATCAACACGATCATAAAATGCAGCATCTGACAGCCTGTAAAATTTCGGTTAGTCTCTCGTTTTTGAACTGAATCAAAAATGAAATGATTTTTTATCATATATTTGAATTAATGTTGGCAACATTAATTCAGAGGTACGATTAAAAAATCATTTCATTTCAAGAACGAGAGGCTTAACTGAAATTTTACAGGCTGTCAGGTGCCACATTTTATGATTGTATTAATACCATGTATCAATTTATTAAACCTTTCTTGGACAATAAAATGTCTATTTTTGAGGGATATGGAGCCTTTAAACCGAAAATGAAATTTCTATACACATGCTAATTACAGTCGAATTTCAATGGCTCGAACATCTTTTGGACCATAGAAAACTGTTCGAAATATAGGTAGTTCGAGCCATTGAGGGTTAACCATGACGCAATGTTAGGGAGCAAATGGCGATAATTTAGGGAATAAGGGAGCAAATGACGATAATTTAGGGAAATCTTTTCGATCTTCTAGACATTAATGATATGTTGAGTGTACTCATTAGAATCGCCTCGATGAGGCGATTCTAATGAGCACACACAATATACAATTTCATGATAAAATAAGAACATTTCCCTATATATTTTCTTTCTTGAGCTGTTGGAAGAATTTCGTAGGGACAATAACGAATTCGAATTAGCCATGGTAAACGAGCCATTGGTGTTCGAGATAATGAGGTTCGTTGTCATCATGAAAAAACATACCTATATAATTTTGACCCCCTTAAACCCCACTTTTATATAGTAAAACTGGGGTTTAAAGGGGTATACATTACTTTTCTTATTTCTGCTCAAAAACATAGATTGTGGGTACTCGTTAGAACCGCCTCGGCGAGGCGGTTCTAACGAGTACCCACAATCTATGTTTTGAGCAGAAATATGAAAAATATCAGAATTTTTTATCTGAAAATTTTCATTTTTTTCGTAGTAAATTTTTCAGTATATTTGAATAGGCGTGTTTTCGTAATGATTGTAGATACTTCGGTCGACCTTCCTTAAACTATGTCTTACAAAATATAAGCATAAATGTACATGTAGGTCTGAGCAAACAGCGTAGACCGAACTTCAGTCACCACAGAATGCGCAGCCTGATCAGATCTGCAATTTTTGTCGCCACTCATCCAGCCGTATAAAGATTATGGACACGTTATTGGAGTTTAAATTAAACGTATAGTACGCTATGGATATTCAGCAGTCAACACATTGATGATACATGTATTTTTGTTATTATTTCCAGAAAATCGTTTTAATTTCTCATGCCAATTGTATCGGAAAGAAAGCCTTTTTTTTTTTTTTTTTTTTTTTTTGGGGGGGCGGGGGAGAAAGAAATATATTTCAAAATGTCGTCTGCTAAAAATTTACCCAGAATGCTCATGTTAAGGACAGCTGAGATGTCCGTTTCGATTTAATACCATACCTAGGAGTTACATGTAAGATGTCCGTATCGGATCGATACCATACCTAGGAGTTCAGTGTCCGTCTCGGTTTAATACTATACCTTTTATAAACCTGACGCGTAAAGTATACCTAAATTAATTTTCTTTTCTGATTTTTGGGTCGATTGTTTACAATCGAGCCTTAGTATACAAACGCCAAAATTTCCTTAAGGTAGTTGTCCACGTGATTATACATGTAACTGACCAATGTTATCAAGTCGCGCGTTATACGAAATCCGTGTTACCTAGATTTCACATAACGCGCAATTTGATTACATTGAGGTAAAGGCTGTTTATAGTCGTGCTTTTCTTGTCGCTGTGACGTCAGGGTACTGTTGATAGAGGGTTATCTGTAAAACCTGGACTGGGACATTTAGGACATTGGCAAACAGTGCAGACCCAGATCAGACGCCGATGTCAGTGCTTTGATTGTTTTCTATTCGTTTCTTGAAGTTCTTAATTATTATTATTATTACAGTTGACTGTCGCTATCTCGAACTCGCGTATCTCGAATAACCTTTATCTCGAAGTGAAAATCTTGTCACTGCCTAAGCATGAAAATCTAACAACGGGTAAAAATATTGTGAGAAAGAGGAGAAATTGCTCCTCTAAGGAGCAATTTCTCCACTTTTCCACAATATTTTCAATACATCTCTAATTTCAAGAGTCCAATTACACATATACATGTATTTGTTAAATGTGGTTAATCGAATTAGTTTTTCCTCACTTCTGCAAATCTGATATGTCGAGGCACGGATATCTCGAAGTATTTCAGAGAGTCCCTTGGAATTCGAGATAACGAGATTCGACTGTATTATTATTATTATTATTATTATTATAAGCCAAACACTGGTTTGTCGCGAGACAAGAGATAAATTCAGCCATATTTGCAAGAGCGCGTACATGTATGTTACTGTAACAATATTATACAAGATTATAAAAGATGAATATACTAATAAAAAGATTTGCCAGGCGAGATTGTCGTCTGCTTACCTGATTTCAATTTTAGATCAGTCTTGGTTTCTTTGGCGTGTTTTTGCATCACCCTAACATAGACGTTCTCGAGATTTGTTGCGTCTGGAAAATACCATAAGACAAATCAAACTGAGGAAACTAAATAAACTAAGTAAACACTGCTTAGGTCATGTTGACCGGCCATTTAACCTACGCACACTTTTCTGGGCATGCATAGTCCTCTAAGTATGTCGTTAATCTGTACGTTATGTGCACACTTTCTCTTGTAACTGACAACCGCCCTTATTGAGTGAAATGGGGATAAGAACTAAATAAATTATTTCACTATCAACCTCCACGAAAGTTGTGTGGCGGAGCCGAGATTTGAGAGAAATACACAAAGTAGAACTTCCGTCATCTTTACATGGGTGACAACTTCTTTGCGACATGCTACATTCTTACATGTACCTGCACATCAATACACTTTCAGATGTGGGATCTCCTCTAAAAGAAAAGAATTTACTTCCACACGGAGCAAATTCTTGACCCTTTTAGAGAAGGGAGGCAAAATAATTTTGACAGAGTTGCTTTCCATGTGATATATACAGTCGAACCTCGGTATCTCGAACTCGCTTATTTCGAATTACCGCTTATCTCGAAGTGAAAATCTGGTCCCTGTTTTAACATGAAACTATGACAACAGGTAACAAAATAATGTGGAAAAGAGGAGAAATTGCTCCTTAGGAGCAATTTCTCCTCTTTTCCACATTATTTTATATATATATTTCTAACTTCAGGAGTCAAATTCCATATTCATTTATTAAATGTGGTTGTTCAGTTTATTGTTTTCCTCACTCTCTCAACTCTGATATGTCGAATTAAGGATATCTCGAAGTGTTTCAGTGAGTCCTTTGGAATTCGAGATTCGACTGTAGTCTTTCCTCTTAAGTCTGTAGTTGCCGCTAAAGAATACGAGTTAATATTTATTTGTAAATTGCGTAGATCCAAGATGTCTCTTCAGGCCCACTACATTGGATTCAATCTTTGAATTATATATGACATCAGCGTCTATAGCAACAACGTTATTATATAAAACAAGTGACGTCACACATATTGTCCTGTTAAAATAGGGGTTTATATATGAACATATAGAAAAGTTTGACAGATGAATAATGCCTAAATATGCCTGTTCAATTTTGGCTTGAAAAAGACCAATGAAATTGTTTTCTTTTAGTTTTCTTGCCGAAGTACTATCATTCTGCATTTTATAAAGTGGTAGTATTTTAAATTTTACTGATTGATTTCTCGCACAATTTTCAATATGGCCACTGACATAAAGCATTCTGGATCTAGCATCTCTAATTTGTTGTCTGTGGACTGTGAGTCGGCGACGGAGAGTGTCACCCGTCTTACCAATATTCTTGGCAACCAAGTCTTCTTGGCAGCCACTGCATTGAATTCCGTAAATAAGGTATTTTGCGTCACATGACATACGTTTTTACCTTAAATGTTTTACTGCACTTAGTCGGTTAACTCCGCAATTAGGAATTAGGTCCGTTGCATTTTGTTACTTTCGGTGATATATATATATATATATATATATATATATATATATATATATATATATATATATATATATATATATATATATATATATATATATATATATATATATATATATATATTTCTTCCAACCAATCGTTGTATTGTAACACAGCCCTTTTACATCTTGTCTCTGAATGTCTGCTTTATGCTTACCATCAAGTTCTGAGTCAAACAAGTCAATGGAACTGTAATCCTCTGTCCTTTGACTGACATCATTCAATGCTTTTATATCATGCATGTCTTTTATATCCCCTGCTCCTATGGTGACAATCTCTTTAGTCTGGTTAAGAACAAAGCGATAATTGAGCCAGCGCACGACAAAACCAACATAATGGCATGGGCGCCCAGCGAAGACTCACATCAGCCTGGGCATTCGCCCGGTCTGATCAGAGTCTTTTCAGTGCGCTCAATGGGTAGCTAAGGACGCAAGCTTTCTTCGTGCGGACAGCGACGACTCTTATCGGGCTAGGCGGATGCTCAGGCTGATCTGAGTCTTTGCTTGGCGCACACGCCATTTTGTTGGTTTTGTCATGCGCTGGCTCATATAGATATAAATATAACACTGTCCGGTGTCGTGTCGATTCTGGTTTCAATTTACAATTTGACATGATACAGCTGGGAACCAGAAGCTTCAGGTGACCGGACAAAGGATATACAGTCGACTGTCGTTAGCTCGAATTCGCTTATCTCGAATAACCACTTATCTCGAAGTGAAAATCCGGTCCCTTTAAACATGAAAATCTAACAACAGAAAACAAATTATTGTGGAAAAGAGGAGAAATTACTCCTGAGGAGCAATTTCTCCTCTTTTCCACAATATTTTCAATATATCTCTATCTTCAGGAGTCAAATTACACATTAATTTGTGAAATGAGGTTGTTCGATCTATTTTTTTTTTCTTTACTCAATTCTGCAAATCTGATATGTCGAGGTACGGATATCTCGAAGTAATTCAGAGAGTCCCTTGGACTTCGAGATAACGAGAGTCGACTGTACTTTTTCCTATATGGAAAAATGCCTTATTCACGCTAGAAATACTGGACATCGTGGCTCCTTACCCTGCCTCTAAAATTTAAACCTGTCTGATTTACCATTACGAAAACACGCCCATTCAAATATATTGAGAATTTACCACCAAAAATTGAAAACTTTAAGATGAAAAATTCTGGTAGTTTTCATATTTCTACTCAAAACATAGATTGTGGGTACTTGTTAGAACCGCCACAGCGTGGCGGTTCTAACGAGTACCCACAATCGATGTTTTTGAGCAGATATAAGAAAAAAATAATGTATACCCTTGTAAACCCCAGTTTTACTACATAAAAGGTTAAAATTATATAGGTATGTTTTCGTGATGCTACCTGTTGAAAATTGTTGAGTGAGTGGTAAACAGTGAAGATCCTGATCAGACGCCGCGTTCTGCGTCGTCTGATCTGAGTCTATATTGTTTTCACTGGCCGGTCTGCCCGACGCTGAGATTAAGTACTTACAGATTATTGGTTTGTATGGAGATTTTTTTTTATTTTCTATTTATTTATTTATTTTTTTTTTGCGGCGACTCATTGTTTTTGGCAAAACCGACGAACTTGCGGGTCGGTTTCCGCCAAAACAAAGAGTCCCACAAAAAGTATCTGCACACAAATCCAATAAACTTTTTATTTTTTATTGTATACATTTGCATTTATTTTCTTTTTCCACAAACAGTGCTACTGTCTCAGAAAAAAAAAGTATAAGACAGTCGACTCCCGTTATCTCGAATTCCAAGGGATTCTATGAAACACTTCGAGATATCCATACTATGACATATCAGATTAGAGGAACTGAGGAAAATAAATCGAACAACCACATTTAACAAATGAATATGTAATTTGGCTCCTGAAAATAGAGATATAATGAAAATATTGTGGAAAGGAGGAGAAATAAGAGCAATGTATCCTCTTTTCCACAATATTTTGTTACCTGTTGTTAGATTTAAATGTTAAAACAGGGACCAGATTTTCACTTCGAGATAAGCGGTTATTCGAGATAAGCGAGGTCGAGATAACGAAAGTCCACTGTAATTTGCTTGCAACGTTTTACTTTGGGCACCTAGTTTCAAAGTCGTGTCGTGCAGTGATATTCAACAGACCTTGTCTCGTGACTTGCTTGGTACACATACCGGACAAATTTTGTGACGGGTCGAGGTCAGTCCGAATTTTTGCCTGAAATTTCAGTATGGTAGAATGTTAGTCACTTTCGACTGTGCACTTCAAATAGGGACAATAGTATTAAATAATATAGTAAAGTAAGGCATCAGTGGGCCCTTCTTTCGTTCAAATGGGACGGTCCAGTAATTATAGTGGATAAATTTCAGCAGAGCAATACATCAACAGCAGCAACAACAACAAGTATGTAATTTTCGAAACTACATTTTGCTTTCTTTCACCACAGACCAAAACATGAAGAACTCATTAAAGATTCATTTATGTTTCAAAATACATAAGTCCAGTTTGGGCCGGTTTAAAACTAATGATGACACAAACTATAAATAAACGTCAAAAACTGATAAAGCCTTAAAAAATGAACGATAATAATAACTTTGAAGGATTCAGCAGCAGCGTGTTTTATAGCCTACGTAAATTATACAGTGGAACTTTATCTAAATGTCAACTCTTAATTAGAGCCGACGTACCCCAGCGGACACAAAATATTGAAACAACGTCTAGTCAACGTTTATTCAACTTATTGACGTTGAATCTACGTTAAATCTACGTTGTTTCAACATTGTGTGCCTGCTGATTGGGACTCCTTATAACAGCCATTGTTTTAGATCCCCTAAATAGCTTTTAGTTGGACTGGATAAACTTGCTACTGTCCTTTCGACATCTCTCGGAAAGTTGTTTTGGCGTTTTATTTGAAATGGAAATATTTTGTTCTGATTGACCATATCTTACCAGAAACCATTTATTGGTCTTTTCTGATCCTGTGTTTTGTTCTCAAATATTTACAGTAAAATTAAATTTACAGCCAAAAATTGGTCTGACATATGCATTTTCTAAAGTAAAGTGATTTTTTGTCTAAGAAAATATTTTTGTTTCTTTTTCTTTTTTTGTTGAATTTAAATTATTGATGTTTTACAACATATTGTGAAAGTTTCAGAAAAATTAACTATCGGAACTTGTTGGAAATCTGCCTCTAAGTTACCTACCCTATAGATTTCTGCATAATTTGCATTCTTTTCTACTATGGGAAAAAGTGAAAATATTTGTTGATGTTTTTTTTTAAACTCAGTGACTAGAATGAATTTTTTTCTGGACAGATAGTTACGATAAATAGTTTTGCATTAAATCATAACAAATTTTGCAAATTTACTTATTCTGTGTAAAGCGCCAAGCAAAAAACGACTTTCTGAAAGATGTTGAAAGCACAATAGAGTGTCCGTCATTTTGCAAGGGAGATATTTTTGTGACTTCCAGGTTGCTCTCCTGCCACTGAGCCCATTCTGAAAAAATGTCTATTCTAAAAGGAAAGAATGTGTTCCCATGGGCAGCAAATTCTTTCCTTTTAGAACAGAATCCTTTTCGGAAGGGATACAAAACAATTTGATATAGGTGTTTCCCTTGAAACTGTATCACTTTCTCTTAATATATAATTTCCATCCTACAAACAGCCAAACTTATGATTACTAAGTGGTTCTGTGTTGAGAGGTTGCAATACACTATTTAGTATATTCTTACACAATATTCAATTACGAGGGGCGTTCATTTAATGTTGTAATTGGGGATCTACAGGGCGCGTTATTAATCCCATTCACATTTCGTTTACTTCAACTCTTCGAAGTATTCTTCCTTGAGGGAAACACGCTTATCAAGTCTCGAAATCCATTCTGTAAAGGCAGAGAAGTAGGCCTTTTTAGGTATACCCTGAAGACACTGGTAAATTGTACTACCAAGTGCACTTCGGGATTCATAACGACGATCAGAAAGGGTTTTCTTTAGTAAAAGAAACAGGAAAAAGTCGCATTGACTAAGGACTGGCGAATAAGATGGATGTAAGAGATGAACTACCGTGTCCTCTTTCAAGAAATCTTGGACAAGATCACACTTGTGAGCAGGAGCGTTGTCATGGATAAGACACAGACCTCTTAAACTGGTTGCAGATCTAAGTTTTTCATAGTGTGCCTTTACTTTTGAGTGTATATGACTGAACCAACTTGAACTTTCAATAACTTTTGAAAGACTGAACGGATTAGACCGAAATTTCATCCTATTAGAGAAAATCACTGCCCTGTGAAACCACCGCAGTTTCCCCTTGCTCCTTACAGCTACGCGGTATGGTGGGCCATTAGTGACACAATTAAATGAACGCCCCTCGTAACAAATTTGTTTCACCTTAACATTACATCATTTCCAACTTTTCGGCCGCTTAGCACTTTCAAGGAATTTCACCTTTTACTTTACATAGTCATTACTATTGCATTTAAACTGGTATTAACACATCCAATATAACAGCATTTGCACTGGTATTAACACATCCAATATAACTTACTTCGGCATTACATACCGTAGCTGCTGAAACGTTGAAAATGCGTTTCATTTGAGCATATTTGTTCTCATTTTTGTCATTGACGAGGAACGTGTGCATAAAAGGGGCGTTCCAGAATTACCCAGACTTTCCCGTTACTTCATGACTGTATCTCTGACAGTTGTGTTTAAGGGGAACTGATACAGTTTCATTGGAGGCATATCTGTCAAAATTATTTGCATCCCTTCTGAAAAGGGATCTATTCTTAAAGGAATGAATTTGCGCCGCGTGAGAGCATATTTTTTCCTTTTTGAACGGACTCCTTTTCAGACTGGAAATGATGTGCAGCGAAATAGTGAGTCACAAAAGTAGTCTCCCTTGTAAAAATGCCGAAAAATCTACACAGTATTATTCATAAACAGAATAAAGGAATGCCACGAACTTCTGGAACGGTCCTCATATAACTTACAATATCCGGAAAGAAATAAACGACGCAGAGTTGGTAATAAATCTCACTGGCTATCGTCTTTGTGTCAATAGTTTCTAGGCATTCCATCACAGTGCTAAAATAAATGAAATAAAGTGCTAATAGACATGAAATAAAGTGCTAGAAGACATTAAATAAAGTGTTAAACAAATGAAATTTCTTTAAGACAAATGTGTGAAATCCATACCGCTTAAACATATCAGTATATGTTTCAACCAAAGATAATAAGATTTTTTGGGTAGTTTGTTTGCAATCGCGCCGTAGTATACATGCATCAAAACATACTTAAGGTTGCAGTCCATGTGGTTATCATTAACCAATGAAATCAAACCGCGCGTTTGTACGAAATCCAGGTAACGGTTATTTTTAGCCGCGTTATTCTTGTCGCTGTGACGTCAGAATGCCGTGTTTAGAGGGTTATTTATAAAACCTATCTATCTCTATCTCTTCATACGACAACACCCTCAATTGAGTATTGAGTGTCGGGTTCCCCGCAACATGCGATAAAAGTAAAGAATTAAAAACAAAGCAGACAGTGAGAAAAGAATAAGAGTGCATAGTGTTAGTGTATTATACAGTAGAAACAAGAAAAAGTGAGGATAAAAACAGTGGTGTTTAGATTTATGGTCTGTAGTGGTACTCCTGACTGACAGCCAGTTTGAAGCTGTCAGGATTCGTCAGGGTCGCAGTGCTGTCCGAAAGATTGTTCCACTGTACCACTGTCAATGGGAAGAATGAGTATTTGTAATAATCAGTTCTTGCCTATAGTTGCCTGAATGCCAATGAGTGGGTTGTCCGAGAGTAACGATTGAAGGGGATGACCATGGACTATCTTGTAGAAAAGGCCAAGTCGTGAGTCAGCACGCCGTTGTTCGAGAGTGCGCCAGCCCAGTCTTCCCAGCATGCCTAAAACACTAGAGTAGGGAGAGTAATCACTCAAGACACATCGAGCCGCCCGACTCTGGACCATCTCGATCCTCTGGATATCTTCCTGGATATAAGGGTCCCAGACTGGTGCAGCATATTCCAGCTAGGGGCGAACAATAGCTTTATAAGCTATCTCCCTAAGTTCGGAGCTTTTGGCCTTAAGGTTCCTTCGTAGGAAACCAAGGGATTTGTTGGCACTGTTTGTAATTCTTGCTATATGGGGCTTCCAGGACAGGTCACTAGCAATGTCCACACCCAGGTATCTGGCAGAGGGTACAACCTCAAGTGTTTATCCATGTAGGGTATACTGGGTTGGGATAGGCATTCTTGCTCTTGTTACTCGAATGACCTGGCACTTACCTGGATTAAACTCCATATTCCAGTCGAGTTCCCATTCCTGGACTGGGATATAGACAAACAATGCAGACCAAGATCAGAGGCTACAGAACTTGGCGTCAGATCAGGGTATTCAGTGTTTGCTTGAATTACAGGATGTTAAGGGTGTTACGACCGAGCACTCCTTCCTTCGATTATCTGCCTTGGCAGATTACGCATAGCTTCTAGTATATATTCAATCTCTGACAACTGCGTCAGAGAGTCGACTCTTTGGCTCAGTGGTTAGAGCATTGGATTTTTAACCGGGAGGACCGGGTTCGATTCCCACGGCAGACGTGAGAAATTTTTTCAGCTATGCTTCATTCCTTTGTTACGACTTTCATGTCGTAAGATGGGGGCTCGTCCGGGATTGGACTTTATACGCCGAAAATGGCTTCAAGTCATCATAAATGATGACTTCCTTGAAATGGGGGAATGTTACGACCGAGCACTCCTTCCTTCGATTATCTGCCTTGGCAGATTACGCATAGCTTCTAGTATATATTCAATCTCTGACAACTGCGTCAGGGTCAGGGAGTAGACTCTTTGGCTCAGTGGTTAGAGCATTGGATTTTTAACCTGGAGGACCGGGTTCGATTCCCACGAAAGGCGGAATATTTTTTCAGCTATGCTTCATTCCTTCGTTACGGCTTTCATGTCGTAAGAAGGGATACAACAATTTCTGTTCAAAAACATACATTGTGGGTACTCGTTAGAACCGCCTTGTCAAGGCGGTTCTAACGAGTACCCACAATTTATGCTTTGAGCAGGCATATGAAAAATATCAGAATTTTTTATTTGAAAAATTTCCTTTTTGGTTGTAAAAATTTCAATATATTTAAATAGGCGTGTTTTCGTTATGTTTTTCAGCTTCTTTGCATCCTAGCCATAAATTTAAATAGGTATACTTATCTTGCTGCATGTTGGTGTCTTTAAAAATGCTGGACATCTGGCAAATATTGCAGACTCTTATCAGACGCCGCGTTCTGCGAAGTCTGGTCGTAGTATAAACTGTGGTATACCGGGTATTGAAGTAGGGCTGCAGCGGTGATAAGCTAGAGTCGAGACATACTCATGCGCTATCCAGGCTCCGCCATGTTTTCTTCACATATATGGTTTTAGGTAAAGTTAATTGGAAATTTTTCATAGAATTTATAGCGGATGTGATATGCGTTACAGATTCTATGCCAAATATGTTGCAAGGAATCTTTGCTAGTTTAAACAATTTTCAAGGGAAATGGATACAACTGCTAGCTTATTTATTTTTTCAATTTTTATAAGGGAGACAAATTCTGTGATTTCCTGTTTACGTTAAGTTCCCCAAGGGGAGCAAGTTCTATCTATTTAGAGTAGATCCCCTTTCAGAAGGGAAACAAAACCATTTGGACAGATTTACCTCCCTTGAAAGTATCCAAGTTCCACAAGCAAATAAAAATTGTCACGTGACTTACTCTGTAAAGTTCATAGACTTTCCAATTTCTCTAAGTTGTCTGATTCCATGTTGTATTGCATTACTTATCTCCCCTTGAACGCGCTCTTGAAGTGCCCCTAGCACCTGAAACAAGATAACCATATTTATCCCACATGCGCTTAAAGTTTGGCCCATCATTTATACTTATATTGCCAAAAATAAAAACATTCAGAAGCAATTTCGAAATGGCTTATTGACACTTTCGATTATGGGCAATTAGGAATGACATAGGGACAGCCCAGCTAGCATTCTACGTAAATCTACATCGGTCCGTCATCGGCCCGTCAGCTACCCTGACGGGCCGATGACGGCGCGATATAGATTTACGTAGAATGCTGACTGGGAGAAAAGCAAACTTTGAGCACAAAAATAAAAACACTCAGAAGCAATTTCGAAATGATATATTGACGCAGTTAAGAAAGCAATTTCGAAATGATTGATTAACTACATGTATTGGAGACTGAGGGCCTGTCTAAGGGTTAAATTTGATGCCGACGTGTCGTTAATTTTGAACTCATTTTTTTTTTTTTTTTTTTGTAAATAGGAACTACGCATGCGCTGCGTGTTTGATCCTCATTGATGTATATTCCGCGGTATCTAAAGAGTTTATAAGCGGACAGCGAAGGCTCTGATCAGATAATACAAATGAACAGGCTGATCTGGGCCCCTGCTGTCCGCATTGCCCAAATACAATGTTTCGCATTGCACGCCTACTGTGTAAGCATTTTTTTTCTGGGTAGCGCCAAGAATATGTCTTGTGGAGGAGGAGGGGGGGGGGGGGGGGGTGGGGGGGGGGGGGGAGGGAAGGAATGATGGAGATGTCTTACATGTACAGTGAAACCACATTACAACGATACAACGACAGCATTTGGTCCCAAAGATATTCACATTAAAATGAATAAATGAATTTTCTGTTGGAAAAAATCCTTAATGGATAGAATGATATGTAAGAAAGACCTTGATTTATTCTTATTTCCCTATATAGCCTTATGTTTTGGGTATTTGGTTAGAATCGCCTCACTGAGGCGATTCCAACAAATATCCAAACCATATGTTGCTTGACGTTTTAACGCAACATTCGTGCATAATTTCTCATTGACTGTCACCTTCTGAGCGATGGCTTCGTGACAGTCAAATTGTCATTGTTACAAATTTTGTCGTTGTATCGAGAGTCGGTATAAAGGGGATTCATTGTACAAGGACATTTAAATCCCAGGTCATCTTGCGCATCCGCACAGTCCAAGCAGGTTCTTCAATACAAACTTAAAGGCTCCACATTCCTCAGAAACAGACATTTTATTGTCCAAGATAGGTTTAATAAATTGATATATGGAATAAATACGAGAATGTGGCATCTGACATACTGTAAAATTTCAGTTAGTGTCTCGTTCTTGAACTGGATCGAAAACGAAATGATTTTCTTTTTATCGTCTATCTGATTTAATGTTGCTAACATAAATTCAGAGATACGATAAAAATCATTTCATTTCAAGGACAAGATACTAACTGAAAATTTATAGGCTATCAGACGCCACATTTTACATGTATCATCGTATTAATACCATATATCAATTTATTAAACCTTTGTTGGAATAAAAAAGTGTCTAGTTTTGAGGAATATGGAGCATTTAAAGAATCGTTTGATCACTGTTGAACAGAAAATAATTAAATAGCGATGACCCTAATCAGATTGCTTGACTACGCAGGCTGATCTGGGCACCCACAAGGTGTTTGGGACTGTTATGGTTTTGGAAGGTCACAGGAAATGATAATGAGTTTAACACAACTCACATTATTACCGTTTATGCCATAAAACTGCGACCGATGGATAATAATAATAATAATAATAATAATAATAATAATAATAATAATAATAATAATAATAATAATAAATTATGATAATAAATATAGTAGCATTTATAATAATAATAATAATAATAATAATAATAATAATAATAATAATAAAACGCTTTAATTTTTTAGGATTCTATTACCTTTTTTTTTTCAACGTTTTTACTCTTCTTTCAAGGAAACAGTGCAGAACTAGGGCGCTTATTATCCGGGGCAAAAACAAAACAAGTTAGTGCAGACTTGTTTAATCTTCACTTTCCAGATTCTCAATGGTGAAGATTTAAAACTAACCTTTAGATATTTAACCCTTAAACTGCTAATCACAACAATTGTCGTCTGCTTTGTCATCTACTTGTGATTTTAAAAGTCATTTCTGCAAACAGTGTGGACCCAGATCAGACTGCTCCGTTAGGAGTAGTCTGATCTGGGTCCACACTGTTTGCCGGTATGCAAAAATAAGTTTGAAAAGTTTGCAACAATATTCAACAGACGACATAAACAGACGACATTTTCAGATGCAGATTTTCTTGGCGTTTTAAGGGTTAATTAGTTGGTTTTCTTGGCGTTTTAAGGGTTAATTAAAGAAATTAATTCGCGCCCTTTCTTTGTCCAGGTCGACACTGTTTACTCAGGTCTGTTATTCCGAAATTTAACGTTTACCATACTCTGGGTTAATTCAGCAGACGACAAATTCATGACATTTTTTTTCTTATTTTTCCCAGAAAATAAGGTTTGGCCATATCATGCAAATTGTCTCCTTTGGAGACAATTTGCATGAAATGTCAAAACCCTTTTTCTGGGAAAATTAAGAAAATGTTTTAAAATGTCGTCTGCTGAAATGTTTACCAAAGGTGCGGAGGGTATAGACAGAGGTATCTTGCTAAACTTACTTCTTTTATTGATGCTAACATCTCTTGGTGTTCTTTTCTTATGGTCTCATATTTACTGGAGTCGCCCTGATATTTGTTGTCATAAATGTTGAACCTATTAGCAAAGTCATCCAGCTCTTTCTTCAGCTTCTTTGTATCCTCCCCTCCGCCAGACGGGCGCGATACCTCTTCGCCAGCCTGGCGCGCCAGGTTATACACAGTTTCTGTAGCTTCATACTTTTTAAGCTTACTCTTTGCTTTTTTGAAATTGTACATGGCTGACTGTAAAAGTAAAAACAAAGATGCTTGAAACCAGTCTGGCTTCTTTGGAACAGGGTACCAATTAGAGTGGTAAGAGGACTGGAACCATTAGAGTGGTGAGGACTGGAACCATTAGAGTAGTGAGGACTGGAACCAGCAAAATTATACGATTGTCAAAGGCCTTATTTGATAAAAATGCTTGGCTCTGATTGACAATAATAGCTGAGACTGTTGGAATTTATGCCAGTTTTACTCAAAAATGATATTTCATTTAATAGCAGACCAAATATGAATATGTCAATGGAATGTTTAGAGTGCTAGTGCTGAAAATCAGACCTGATTTTTTTTTTTTTTTTTTTGTTTATTTTCCATCAAAATGTTCAGGCGCAGAAAAGTACCAAAACATGCTGATACATGTAGATCCCTTCAATTTTTTGGTGCCTAAGGCTAACCTTGATTTCGGTCCTATTCTGGGCCCGTTGTTCAAAACTAACGGTGTCGTTAGTTAACGTATCGTGAAAACTTTGATCATTAGATATGGCATATATGTTAATATTTTTGCTGAAAAAAAAAATGTGATTTGCAAAAGCTACTCACAGTTTTTTCAGCAAAAATATTTTTCAGCAAAAATACCTGTGAATTTGATATTGTCCTCACCAGAATAGTTAACGTTTTGACCACTAACGAGCTCGTTAAGCTAACGACGCTTTGAATAACTGGACTCTGGCGGACAAGCAATATTGTTAGGACCCGACTTTAGCCAAATGCAATGGCAATGTAATCAGGCTTCTGGTCGCTCTTAGATGAACGTAAAATTGAACCGCAACGTGAGAAAACGTACCTTCTTACATTTGCGCCCAACGGAGCCAGATCAGACTGCGCATCCAAGTAGTTTGTTCAGAGTCTTCGTTGTCCGCATGAAGGGTTTGAATCCTTGGCTATCATTAATGCGCCCAGTGAAGATTCTGATCAGACTGCGCATGCGCGCAGTCTGATCTGAACCTTCGCTGGGCGCTCATGTCCGAAGGTACTTCTTCTGACGTTGAGATTCAATTTTCAATACCATTGCTGACGATAGTTCCCATTTTGTGTTAACTTTTTTGTTTTTCCAAACTCACTGGGTGTTTGCTTGGTCCCGATTTTGAATGATTTTTTTCTGATTATAATATATAAGTTTTTTTTTCCTACTATCTTGTGTTAGCAATTCCTGTGAAACCATGGTCTAACAAGTATTACTGTTTATAAAAAAAAAATGTTTATTATTACTGTTTATTAAAAAAAAAGAAAAAAAAAATGTTTATTTCTAAATAAATGATACAAAATTTTATGCAAACAAATGCAAATAATCCATTTTTTTCCAAATGGAATTCCTCTTGTGACGTCATAAATCATTGCAGGAAAAAATCATTGACAGAATTTCTGGGAAAATTGTAGGAAAAAATCAGGTACCCGAGTAGGAACAAATCATTTCCTGTCGGGACCTAAAGTCTATAAATCAAAAAGTCAGAATAAAAACTTTTTAAATCGGGACCAAGCAAACACCCAGTGAACATGGTGAAACTATTTATTTCAAGCTAAGTTCACTGTATTTCTTTTGCTTTGTTTACATCGAGTGATTCCTGCACTCTGTTCAAGGCAATGGGTGTTATTTCAAGGAAAATAACTCTAACACGACAATATTTACCTCCCTTTTCGATGATGCAACTCTTAAAGGAAAGCAAGGAAAGCATTTTCGAGGTTTGCTTTATTTGCAGCAATTTTACTGTGAAAACAGCTTCCTTTTTCTATTTCCTAGTTTTTTTTTAACCAGTCAGCAGACTAGATTCGTTGGTGTATCGATAGCTGCGACGAAAGATTTGGTTTTAAATCATGCTTTGCAAATGATTTACTTCATATGAGTATAGCGTCATGCAAAAAACAACTGTCTGAAATATGTTGAAAGCAGCTCAGCAGGAATACATCGTTGAAACAACGTCGATTGGATGTCTTGATGTTCAATCAATGTCGAACAGAAAGTCTTCCTTGTAAAAAAGTGATCGAAAATCTACCAAGGGCGCCTACGATCATTCGACCATGTTTGATTGCTGTTTTGTGAATTGGCTGTAACATCCGCGTAAAATGCTCAGCCAATCAAATTTCTTTAGTCGGAAGTTGGTCACACTCACCCTAGTTTTGTTCCTCCAGTTACTTGGGTCTTACCAGAGCAAATCGTTGGTCGGTACTTGTTTCCTGTTTTCATCCTCACATGAAAAAGTAGTAACCAGTATTTTGTTTCGAAGGCTTTCAAAGGCTAAAAATTATACGTGATAGTAACGCCCAAATCACAAACAGCAACTAAACCAGAATGGTCGAATGATCGAAGACACCCAAAGGGTATCCAGTCCCCTTTAAAGAAAAGCTTTGATCAAGTTTACGTGAATTTGCTGACTGTTCGTAGTTAACTTAAATTCAAAGACCAAAATTTTGATGTAAGCTCACAACAATTATGTAGGGACTTCCCTATCCATAACCCTTTCATTCCCATGTTTCTGAAATGAGATCTTCCTTTCTTGAATTTGGACGTGTCCACTGATGCAAATAGTGGTCAGTCTAAAATCAAAAACAGAATGGCAAATAGTGTAGATCCTGATGAGGTGGCTCGTTACGAGCAGTCTCATCTGGATCTATACTATTTGCACAGTTATTGGTTTTGGTATGCAGGGCTGAAAGAGTTCAGACAGAGAGTACTTATGAACTCATTATCATTACCTGCCCCACAGTAACTGCGTCCTTTACAACAGCCTTGTGCTTTTCAACAATTTTCAACATTCTGTTTACACTCAAGCGAATTTCGTGTACTACCCAAGCAGGAAACCTGAAATATATAATTAACCCTTGAAGTGCCTAGCAATTTGCAACAGATGACAATTATTTTTTCCATGATTTGGTTTAAACAATATTTTATTTCAATTTGTCGAAACATTTACATTTAAGTACATAGACAGAATACAATAGCACAATGATACAGGATTTGAAAACAAGCATATCATGCTTCTTTGAATCATCTCCTGCAGTAAAGTTACACAATGAATGGAGTATGTCTAAATTATACTACATATGTAAACATTTTTCATGAATAATTCATTGTTCAATTCAGTAATAATGAAAGCGAGATAGGGAGAAAGAGAAAGAAAAGAAGAAGATTAAAAAAAGAAAGAAAAGAAAGAGGAGAAGAAAGGAAGATGGGAAAAGAAGTTTGCGCGACGATAATTAGTAATAATAGTAACAATCGTGATCAGTGTCGTGGAACATCAATAGGAACGCTTGTTGATTACTGTAACATATCATTTCCGGGTAAAATCCATGTCTAAATATTTGATGAAAATCGTTTGGTTTGTGAGAAAGAATAAGGCTCGAAATTTTGTGTGCCTGGAATATCACCCTGTTTTCTGGAAACAACAGACTGTTGAATGAGTGGCAAACAGTATAGACCCTCATCAGTCGCCGCATTCTGATATCGGTCTACACTGTTTACGCAGCACTGCCTGTCCGAAAATCTAGTATAAATACGGTATTTGGCCGCAACGTAAGAAAAAGTCGGATAATCGGATAATCGATTAATTGATCGATAACATCCACAAAAATGCTTATCACTACAGATTTGCTAATAATCGATCATTTGATTTCTGTGTTTGCTACTTTACCTTATTTACCCTTAGTATTCAGACACCTCAACTCCTTACCATACTTTATCTAAAATTTGAAGAAGTACAATTTACTACCCACTGTTGTGTCTAAAATAGCTAGATGAGCTGGGTCTACATTGTTTGCTCAGGCCTGACTGACCAAATACATACAATAAAGTATAACATATGGAAGGATCATGCTCAGACAGGTAAAATTATGACCAAATATTCAGCGATTACTAATCGATTATCGATCATAATGGCAGGACTGATAATCGATTATCTTTTCAGCTCTGATTAGCCAGCCTTACATATGTACTTCGGACATAAATGCATCTAGCAAAGACACTGTGCAACATGCATATGCGCGCAGTCTGAATACAAGTCTTCGTTAAACGATTTTACGATAGCTTTTTCTGGCGAACAGCGGAGGCTCTGATCAGACTGCGCTAATATGAAGGCTGATCTGAATCTAAGGTGGCCTCACATGATGAAAACTTTTCGTACGGCTCAGTCGATTTGATTTGATTTGAACTGGATATTTTAAGGCCCGGTCAGCACTGTTAAACGGAAAGGCAAGATAGAAAGAAAGTATGTCGCTCAGGATAGAGCTTTCCAAGCCACAATTTTGATACAAGTTTCATCAAAATCGACAAGCAAAAAAGAAAGTTATTGTAGTTTAAATATTTGAAAACCAACTATCATGGAGGCCGCAATTTTTATGCTTTGTGACATCACACAGCCATGATTAAATATGTATAATTAAAATATACAGCGTGTAGATGGATATTTTGTCTTAGTGTTTCTGAACATGCTGTCCTAACATAGTAAGCAACTTATTTTCTAAAAACAAATACTTTGGTTATAAAGATAATGCAAAATTTTAAAGTTTAAAAATACTTGAAATCTCATTGAAGATTCAAAATGGCGGCTCCCATCACGAAAACATACCTATATAATTTTGATTCCCTTAAACCCCACTTTAATATAGTAAAACTGGGGTTTACAGGGGTATACATTATTTTTGTTATATCTACACAAAAACATAGATTGTGGGTACTCGTAAGAACCGCCTCGACGTGGCGGTTCTAACGAGAACCAACAATCTATGTTTTGAGCAGAAATTTGAAAAATATCAGAATTTTTATCTGAAAATTTTCATTTTTGCTGATATCACAATTTTTTATCTGAAAAATTGCCATTTTTGGTGGTAAAATTTTCAGTGTATTTGAATAGGCGTGTTTTCGTAATGAAAGTCGGTGATGTTAAATCCTTCAAACAATCGTAACTTTGTTATTTCTTGACCGATTTTGATCAAACTTGTATGAATTTTTTACAGTTTGTTAAGCTCTTTGTTATGAAATAATTTTATATTAGGGTTGCGTTCCCCTTTTAGTTCATTACAAAAATATGCCTATTCAAATGTACTGAAAATTTTACGACCGAAAAAATGAAAATTTCCAGATAAAAAATTCTGATATTTTTCATATTTCTGCTCAAAATATAGAGTGTGGTACTCGTTAAAACCGCTTCAACGAGGCGGTTCTAACGAGTACCCACACTCTATATTTTGAGCAGAAATATGAAAAATAATGCATACCCATGTAAACCCCAGTTTTACTATATAAAAGTGGGGTTTAAGGGGGTCAAAATGATAGAGGCATGTTTTTGTGATGTCGTGACGAGGGCGGGTTTAGCGCTTAGTTCGTTTAACTAATACCGTGTGTACACATTGTTGCCAGAAGCTGAAACCTTTTTGAATCAGTGGAAGGTGCAGAATGACCGTAGAAATTATTTCATGAATAATCTCCACGAAATGTTCTAGTATATGGCCGAATTGGAATTCGAACTTGTGATCTTTGATCTGCAGTCTGACGCGCTACCGACTCTGCTGTGGAGCATTGCCTCGCCATCACGAAAACATACCTATGTAATTTTGACCCCCTTAAACCCCACTATCATGTAGTAAAACTGGGGTATACAGGGGTATACATTATTTTTCTTATTTCTGCTGAAAAATATAGATAGTGGGTAATCGTTAGAACCGCCTCGCCGAGGCGGTTCTAACGAGTACCCACAATCTATGTTTTGAACAGAAATGTGAACAATATCAAAATTTTTATCTGAAAACTTTCAGGTTTTGGTGGTGAAATTTTAAATACATTTGAATAGGCGTGTTTTCGTAATGCAATAAAAGTACTTGTCTTGTTAAATAAGCGCCCCCTTGTTAGGCTAAATAAAACTGTTAAAAGTACCCGCATTACTTAACGCCTAGCATGATGAGTAAATATTTCAGCAGACGACATTTTGAAATAGGTTTCCCAGAAACAAGAGGCCCATGGGCCACAATGCTCACCTGAGTTAACTGCTATAAGTTAATAAGGTCATCATTCCATATTAGCTCGTCGTTTCAAGGAAATGGCTTCAACGGTTTTTGAGAGATCTTGCTTACAAGATTTAAATGCTGAAAGTTCAAAGGGCCATAAGTAAAACCAGTTTCAACCCCAGGGTCTTGATTGGAAGGATTAATGTAGGGGACCACTAAACACTGCTACATACTAAATACATAAGCTGTGGGCCTGATGGTTTCAGAGAAGATCTTTTAAGTTTTTCCCATTATAAGTCTGTGGGAGTAAATGACCCCCGAGGCATGGCCAATTTAGACCCCAGGGGCATGAATGGCGGGTATGTAGGGGAACAATAAACATTGCTACATATTAAATATGTGAGCTGTGGGCCTCATGGTTTCAGAGAAGGAGATGTTTTAATGTTTTCCCATTATAAGTCTGTGGGAGGTGATGACGCCCGGGGCATGGCCACTTTAGACCCAAGGGGCTTGATAGGCAGGATTTATGTAGGGGACCACTAAACATTGCTACATACTAAATATTTAGGCTGTGGGCCTCATAGTTTCAGAGAAAGAGATTCTTTTAATTTTCTTTTTCCACTATAAGTCCATGGGAGAAAATGACCACTTTAGAAGTGGCCAATTTGGACACCAGGGGCATGGTTGGAAGAATTAATGTTGAAAACCAACAAACATTGCTACGTCCGAAATCTTTTAGCTCTGGGTCTTATGGTTTCCTAGAAGAAGAATTTTGAAGGTTGTTTAGCTACACGGTTCTGTATAAACACACGACCCCTGGAGTATGGCCAGTTTGGACCCCAGGGGCTTGATTGGCAGGATTTAAGTTGGGGACCACTACACATTGCTACATACTAAATATATGAGCTGTGGGCCTCATGGCTTCAGAGAAAAAGACATTTTTAGGTTTTCCCCATTTTAAAGTCTATGGGAGCTAATGACCCCCAGGGCATGGCCAATTTGGACCCCAGGGGGATGGTTGGCAGGATTTATGTAGAAAACCACCAAACATCGCTACAGACCAATCTATTAGCTCTGGGCCTCATGGTTTCAGAAAAGAGGATTTTTAAATGTTCTTTAGCTATATAGCTCTATATAAACATATGACCCCTGGGGTGTGGCCAGTCTGGAGCCCAGGGGCTTGATTGGCAGGATTTATGTAGGGGACCACTAAACATTGTCATACACTTAATATATAAGCTGTGGGCCTCAAGGTTTCAGAGAAGAGGAATTTTTTTTCCATTATAAGTCTAGGGCATGGCCAATTTGGACCCCAGGGGCATGGTTGGCAAGATTTATGTAGAAAACTACCAAACATCGCTACAGACTTAATCTATTAGCTCTGGGCCTCATGGTTTCAGAGAAGAGGATTTTAAATGTTCTTTAGCTATATACCTCTATATAAACATATGACCCCCTGGGGTGTGGCCAGTTTGAAGCCCAGGGGCTTGATTGGCAGGATTTATGTAGGGGACCACTAAACATTGTCATACACTTAATATATAAGCTGTGGGCCTCAAGGTTTCAGAGAAGAAGATTTTTTTTTTATTTTTTATTTTCCATTATAAGTCTATGGGAGCTAATAACCCATGGGGTATAGCTAGTTTTGACCCCAGGGACTTGATTGGCAGGATTTATGATGGTCACTACTAAACATTGCTACACACTAAATATATAAACTGTGGGCTTCATAGTTTCAGAGAAGATTTTTAAAGTTTTTTTTTTCCATTATAAGTCTATTGGAGTTAATGACCCCAGGGGCGTAGGCCGTTTGGACCCACGAAGCTTCATTGGCAGGATTTATGTTGCGGACCACTACACATTGCTAAATACTAAATATATAAGCTCTGGGCCTCACGGTTTCAGAGAAGATGACTTTTTAAGTTTTTCCCTTTTCCCATTATAAGGATTTATGTAGGAGACCAATAAACACTGCTACATACTTAATCTGTTAGCTCTCTACCTCATGGTTTCAGAGAAGATTTTTGAAGGTAGGTTCTTCAGCTATATAGCTCTTTATATACATATGACCCCCTGGGATGTGGCCAGTTTGGAGCCCAGGGGCTTGATTGGCAGGATTTATATAAGGGATCACTACACATTGCTACATACTAAATATATAATCTGTGGGCCTCACGGTTTCAGAGAAGAATATTCTTTAAGTTTTCACATTATAAGTCTATGGGAGTTAATGATCCCCGGGGCGTGGCCAGTTTGGACCCCAGGGGCTTGATTGGCAGGTTTTATATAGCGGACCAATACACATTGCTACATTCTAAATATATAAGCTGTGGGCCTCATGGTTTCAGAGAAGAAGACTTTTTAAGTTTTTCACTTTTCCCATTATAAGTCTTTGGGAGCTAATGAACCCCAGGATGCGGCCAATTTGGACCCCCATGGTTGGCAGGATTTATGTAGAAAACCACTTAACATCGCTCTATACTTAATCTATTAGCTCTCAGTCTCATGGTTTCAGAATCATAAGATTTTTGAAGGTTCTTTAGCTATATAGCTCTATATAAACATATGACCCTTGGGGTGGCCAGATTGGACCCATTGGGCTTGATTGGCAGGATTTATGTAGCGGACCACTAAACTACATACTTAATATGTATGCTGTGGGCCGCATGGTTTCAGAGAAGAAAATTTTTTAATTTTTTTTTCCATTATAAGTAAGTCTATGGAAGCTAATGCCCCCCGGGGCGTGGCCAGTTTAGACACCAGGGGCTTGATTGGCAGGTTTGTTTGTAGGGGACCACTAAACATTGCTACATACTAAATATATAAGCTCTGGGCCTCATGGTTTCAGAAAAGAAGTTTTTAACATTATAAGTCTATATGAGCTAAGGCCCCACCCCCACCCCTCGGGCGTGGCCAGTTTGTTCCCAAGGGGGTTGATTGGCAGGATTTAGGTAGGGGACCACTAAACATTGCTACATTCTAAATATGTAAGCTGTGGTCCTCATGGTTCCAGAGAAGAAGATTTTTTTAAGTTTTTCCCATTGAAAGTCTATGGGAGCTAATGACCCCGGGGTCGTAGCCAGTTTGGACCCAAGGGGCTTTATTGGCAGGGTTTATGTAGGGGAGCAATGAACATTGCTACATACTAAATATGTAAGCTCTGGTCCTCATGGTTTCAGAGTAGGAGATTTTTTTAAGTTTTTCCCATTATAATTCTATGGGAGCTAATGACCCCATTGGACAAGGCCAATTTGGGCCTCGGGAGCTTGATTGGCAGGATTTTTGTAGGGGACCACTAAACATTTCCTACATACTAAATATGTAAGCTCTGGGCCTCATGGTTCCAGAGAAGAAGATTTTTTAAGTTTTTCCCATTATAAGTCTATGGGAGCAATTGCCCCCGGGGCGTGGCCAGTTTGGTCCCAAGGGGTTTGATTGGCAGCATTTATGCAGGGGACCATTAAACATTGCTACATACCAAATATGTAAGCTGTGGGCCTCATGGTTTCAAAGAAGAAGATTTTTTAAATTTTTTTCTATTATGTCTATGGGAATTAATGACCCCCGAACGTGCAGCCTGTTTGGACCCCAGGGGCTTGATTCGCAGGACTTAAATAGGGGACCACTAAACATTGCTACATACTAAATATATAAGCTCTGGGTCTCATGGTTTCAGAGAAGAAGAATTTTTTTTTAAGTTTTTCTCATTATAAATCTATGGGAGTTCACGACCCCCTGGAGCATGGCCAGTTTGGATCCCAGGGGCTTGATTGGCAGGATTTATGTAGGGGACCATTAAACATTGCTACATACAAAATATATAAACTGTGGACCTCATGTTTTCAGAGAAGAAGATTTTTTAAGTTTTTTCCCATTATAAGTCTATGTGAGCTATATATCGGCATGGCGGCCATCTTGATTTACGGATCGTGACCATTTTTACAAATTTTCAATTCCCCTTTAATACAAGGCTTCACATAAAGCTTGAAGAAATTTGGCCCAGGGGTTTCAGAGGAGAAGTCGTTCAAATGTGTGAATGGACGGACAACGGACGACGGACGGAGAATGATCACAATAGCTCATCCTGAACTAAAAACAATTTACTATTTCATGAAAATTATAGGAGACAATTTGCATGAAATGTCAATTGTTTTTCTGGGGATAATAAGAGAAAAATTCAAGTATGTACTCGCATTACTAAATAAACACCCCTTGTGTAAACTTACAGTTCTGCCGGAGAGGAGACGATGTCCCATTCCATAGTACTAGAAGACTTGGACACATTGTTGCTGTTTCTGTTACTCTTTCTGTTGCTTTTAGTTTTGTTGTCGTTTTGTTCATTATTGAACACCATGGTCTTGTGGTATTCAAATAAAAATTCAATAAAAAAATCATGGAGGTTTACTATGCTGGAAGGATCTGAAAATAAAGACATCAAAGCACTGACAGCATTGGTGGATCGACTGTCTCTGAGTATAGGCTGGGAAAATAGCCCTGAACGGGGATCATACACTGTTTCATAAACCCTTATCTACCTGTAGTTTAAGCAAACGGTGAAGACCCTGCTTCTGATCTGGGTCGTACAAACGCGCGGGTTGATTTTATTGGTCATTCTAACACAGCGCGCCTTTATAGGCAATGGAGAAAGCCAGCGGTATATTCTGCAACAAATTACTGTGCGGAAGCGCGCAACGCTATCTGCACTCGTGATTTGATCTACTTTACAACTGACCTCCAAACAGTGATTTATTACTCAATAAATCACTGCTAGAGTTGATCTATTTCTTAAATAACAATTACGGAGACAATAACCTTAAGGACATTTCCCAGTGGGCACATGACGTAAATATAACGTCGCCTCAACGTCGGTGCAACGTCATGACGTTGCATCGACGTTGAGGCGACGTTATATTTACGTCATGTGCCTGCCGGGTTTGGTGTATGTATACTATGGATATAACGTTATATAATCATCTCAAAAGGGATTTAAAACTACTACCGGTACTACTGCTGCTGCTGCTTTTACGA